>VYZS01036496.1:0-57604 GCA_013400695.1 Neodrepanis coruscans
CAAGGCCTTAGCTACCTACACCCTTCCTTCCAAATAAAGGTGCAGGGTTTTTCTCTCTTAGTTCCTAGATTAATTCTAAATCAAAATGTTTCTTTGTGAAAAGCCATGAAAGCATATCGGTAAACTGTGTGTCAGTCTTCAGGAGACTGAGGTTTGGGTTATAATTTGAGACAGGCTTTTTTTATCTCTTCTTATGACAGTTCGCACCAGCACTAGTCAATATCCAGGGAGACAAAGGAGAACTCACCCAAGAGTCATTGTTCAAATCAATGTGCAGCTGGGTTTCAGAGAAAAGCTTGCAAGGGAAAGCACAAACAACAAAAAGCCATCAATGTTCCTTTTCACCTGCAAGCTGGACCAAGCAGTGTTTTTGCTCTCTGGACAGTCAGTATACAGAAAAATTTTCTGTTTGCTGAGGTGGAACATACAAGAAGGTATGACTTGACTTAAAGGTCCTAACAGGGCAGGTCTTGATGCAGTGTCCTTCTGTCCCCAAGAATAGCCAGTGCCTTTGGGCCTTGGATGCTGTCCTTTATCTCCCCCTCCACACCAGCCCTTCAGTAGAATTTCTGCTTCTCCACGTGATTCTTCCTTTCCCTGCTCCTTTCAAGAACACTTTTTTTGGTTGAGGATTTCTGTGATTTCTCCTTACTTAAAATCATGGTTCAGCGAGCTGTTTCCGTGGGGGTCATCAGCTAACTGGCACAGCTGCTGGTGGGAGTCGGGCTGGCTTATTCATGCTGCTGCACTTGACTATCAGCCTGAGTAAGACTGATGGGAGATGCAAAGCCCAGTAATTCCATGGCAGAAGAAATTAAAAATGTCTCTACCTCCTTTCCACATCAAGGGCCTTCTCTGTATCACTTTAATGCAATGGCTCTTTAATATTCTGTATGATTGTAAGGCATCAGTCATTGTCTGCTATTAAAAAAAAAAAAAGGCAGAAACTGCATTGCTGGTTTTAGTTGCTTAAACAGCTTCTCATCAGTCAGATCTAGGCTTGATGTAACTTGTGCTTTGCTAGAGTAAGACCTTCCCACTCTACAATCATTTCTTACCTGTTATTTAATATATTCTGTTTTTCTGCTTGTAATAGATTGCATAAAAGAAAAATGCCCTTCTTCACAGGGCTAATTAGCAGCCATGGTTGGCTGTTCCAGCAGAGCGGACCTGCCTCTGTCTGCAGAAGTCTTAAAACAGTAAAGGAAGTGAGATTCCTTGTGTTAAAAAGCTGAAAATTTGCCACACTGAATTCACTTCCTCCTCCCGTTTGTCAAGAAGAGCTTAATAAGTATTTCTGATTGCAGCTGGAAAAGGATGCCTGGTTGCTGTTCCTTGCTATTGCTTTCTTCCATGGGTTTGCAGTGGAGGGCCTGCTGGATATGAGAAATGAGACGGGGTTATCTACCAATGATTCCAGTAAGATGGAAAACCAGTGAGAGGGAGCTTCTATCTCCCATCCAGGAAAGCTCTCCCATTGGCGCTACTTTTGCCACCCTCTTCAATGCACTTTAAGAGAGAAGCAACACTCATGGTGGTTTCTGTTAAAATGAACAAAGTACCAGAACAAGCTATAACAGATGTTAAACTCATTCTGCTGTGGAAAATAATCTCACTGGGATGCTGAAATTTGTTAAACTTAAACTCTATAAGGACATGATAGTTTCAGTGACAACCAAGCCTGTCAATTCCCTCCACGAGCAAGTATAGGCAGGCTTATACATCATAACAGCAACTTGAACTGGGGTCACACCTGAAGCAACTGTGTTTATACCTTGTCTGTTATAATCCTCAGTCTCTAAGATGAAGCTTGACTGTTTGTTTTGCTTTTCCTTTTTTTTAATATGTCACTGACAAGTCAGCCAACACAGTCCATGAGAGATGGAGTACTTTAATACAGCAAGGCCATTCTCATTGCTGCCACATCTCATTAATAACTAGTTGCCCTGCTACTGCAACTCCAATTTCACAGCTCTCTTTTGCACTCTCTCTGGTTATTCACATCTCTTTTTAGCTTGCTGATCTTAATTGATAATTTATTATGGCTCTGTCCATTTGATAGACACTGATGTCATCTCACCACTGATGCTTTTATCCCACTGCCTCTCTGCAATCAACTGGTAAAACTAAAATCAGTGAGAATTAAGTTGAAGCTGGTTTGAAATCAGAATCATTGCTCTAATTGATTTACTTTAGTTGTGGTGTCTCAGCCTCCTGAAGTCAGTGCTTCCATTCATTGTTAACATATTGAAGAATGTACAAGGTTGTCCTGCCCCAGCCCTGGCAGGCAGCTACACGTGAGAGATCAAAGTAGGACAGAGCTGCAGCCCCCATGACCTACACCTCAGGAGCAGAAGAGCAACTGCCTTGCAGCATATTTACCTGTGTCTGCAAGAGGATGTGTGGAGACAATAAGAGAGGAGGGAGTTGTGCTGCTCTCTTTCACAGGGAAACACAGCCTTCCCGTATCAGAATTCAGGACCGTCAGTGATTATAAATAATGTTCTTAGTGCCAGAAAGCAGATGCCCATAGCCAGCATCCAGGAGAGTACCAGGCTCTACGATACCTACAAGCACAAAAAAAGTGTTGTGGCTGTGTATTACAGCTGTGATGGCTTGATCATATAAACAGAACAAGGCTTTGTAGGGACAGCCAATACCCTATGTCAGTTTGAGTGACACTGGGGACAAGACTACTGATGAGCACTTGGTCTGCACCCGCATATGGCCCTGCAGGCCAGCACACTTGCTTGTCCCGTGCAAAGATACAGCAGAAAACAGCAGGCCACAGCCCTGCTGCATTTAGAGCACTAAGAGAGGATGACACTGCCTCTGTGACACTGGTAATTGCAAGGGAAAGGCTGGGCCGGCCACGTATCCATGTTCCACCAAAAATATGCATGGGTTGCACTGGCTACAGGCAGCCTGTGCCACTGTGGATTTTCTGCAAACTCCAACTTGCTTCTGAGATGAGAGGAGTGATGGCACAGAGCTGGGCCCCATGTCTTTGGGGACTGTAAATCTCTTGCAGGGCACTAGGAAATAAGGGGGGCAAGGAGAAAGTAAGGCCCTGCACTTGAAGGACATTATGGAAAAACTTCAGAGTCCTGGGCCAGGACTTTTTTACTATGCAGTTGCATATGTATCTGCCACAAGGTTAGAGAGCAGTTGGACGTTCCATGTAACTTGGAGATCTGAGCAGGGTCCTGAGAGTTTCTGGGGAGGTACAACACTTACCTACACACCATCCCACTTTCTTTTGCCATCCCTTGCAAGCCCCCTGCCTGCATGCTGAGTCTCAATGACTCCTGCATTTTTAGTGTGTGCGGGTCTGAGACGATAACACTCCTCTATGCATTTTCTGTGGGTAGAAAATTACTTTTTCTTTGGCAAACCCAGGGGCCTCCTTGGGTCATACTGCTTCATATGAGTTTTGCCTTCTGTCAAATATACAATTAGTAAATGACCATAAAATTTAGATGTGATTTGCAAGACAAGGCTTGAAACATAAAGGATAATGGATGTAGCAATAAAGGCTGTTGGATTTTCCAACTCAGAGATGCAATTCAGTTAAATTAGTTTCAGCCCCTTGCCCTTTCTGCAGATAGTCTGCTAGGAAAACTAAAAAATCAATATCTTCATCCCCATGCACAGAAGAGCAGCTCCAACCTATGGTGAGCCTGTAGACAGAGAGTGAAAATCTTGGGGAGCTAGGGGAAGGAGTGGAACAAACCAGACACGCGATGCGGTGAGCTGGGAGAGAACTCTGCTGCTGCACTGGCTAGTTACAGGGCCAACCTAGTTATTGGAGCAGATTTATCCCCTTCTTGAGAAGGCAGCTACCTACTGCCCAGGCATCTGGGCTGTCTTGTGAATCAGCTGAGGGCTTCAAGGAGTTCTCCCCACCCTACAGCCCTGCATAGCCACAAACTGGTGTTCTCCACAATCGGAGCCCCATAAAGGAGATGGTCAGACCCTACTGCACGGATCTGCAGTGGCCTGGGCCCATTATTCCCACTATTTCCCACAGCAAAGAAAGAAAAGGAGCTAATCCCACATGGTTTTGTCTCAGCTGGTAATACTTCTCACTCAATAACATTTTCAGCAGAGAGAGACTGAGCAGACTGAAAGACTGATTCTCTGACCTCTGTCAAGGCATCAGAAATTTAATATTGTCCCCTTTGTAAATCTTACATTTTCATCTTAGCATTTTGCTGTTAGCATTTTTCCATGTTGACATCTATATTTCTGGAACATTTTTAGCAGATCCCTCAGCACTTTGGAAAAACCCCCCTGGCCACTTAGTTCTTACAATACGTCCAACTTTTCTAACTAGTGGAGCGGTTTGTTAAAGTGGATGGAGAATTTCTTTGAAGAGCAGAGGTGGTGATAACAATAATAGGGGAAAAAGTCTTGGAATGTGCCAAGGTCAGACCATAATGATTTGATGAAATCTGACCCTGGATAAGACATGGAAATATCAGGTATTATACCTGGGGCTAACTGCTCTTATTATACCTTTCCCGTAGTTCTTCCTAAGAATGGAAAAAATGTGTGAACCTAAGTTACCTGACACTTAATTTCATGCAGAAATCCAGAGGAATCTCTGACTACCTTCTTAAATGGCCTGATATACTACTCTTGTCAAAGGAATAATTACAGTACGCAAGTGGCTACTCATCCATGCATAGGGTAGGCTATGCTCAGGGCTCAGGGACTTTCAGAGCGGATATTGTTCAAATTCTCCTGGAGTAACTGGGAATGTATACTCTAAGGGAATGCGTAAGCCATGGAAGTCAATTATATTTGCTACCTACATCTTTTCTTCCCCCGGGAGCTGCCCTAGACTTCAGCAATGTGGAACTTTATAGCCTATGTCATATCCTCCAAGCAATATATCTTCAGTCTATCAGTCTCATGGTCACATGCATGAGATGGAGTCCTTGTGCCTCTAGCACAAGGTGTGCTTTTTTTTGCTCACCTGCCTCAATATGATTTATTTCTATCACGTATAAAAGGCACCCTGGCAGTGGAAAGTCTATAGAGATAAGTTTCAGATGTGTTGTCCATGAGGCAAATACCTGCCCATCGCGGTGACACTAAGTCCCATGTGATTCATAGTGACCTAGACGTGGATGTGCATCAGGCCGCTCCCAGCAATGTCCATCACTGATTGTGACTGTCCACAGCCTCACTGGAGCTGAGGAGATGAGAAGCTGAGCTTCTCCCTGTGGTTAGGAGAAACAGTGCTGGACCCTCAGCAGCAGCTGGAGGAGCCAAATGACCTGTGGTTGCCTAGTTAATATTTCTGCTCATCACAGCCTATTTGAACACATTGGGCATGACTGTTTCCAATGAGATGCCATCTAGAATAAAGGCAACTGCAAGCATGTATTTGAGCATTCAGACATGTTTAGAAAGCAGACAGGAATGTGGAAATTAACATTCAGATATTTCCCAAGTTCATATACCTAGAAGCCAAATGCTTCAGCCAAACAGATTGTGTCCTATTAAATCAAAACAGTGCATTGACAAAAGCTTAGCCCACAAGAAGTCATCTAGGTCATTGTTACACAACAGTGTGTACATTGGCTATGGATATTCTCTCTGCATTCTTAATAAAAATATGAATGCCTTGCTACCTTCCTCACTTACCTCAGCCACATTTCAAGGTAAAAATGGACTAGTTTCATAAGAGGATAAACAGTGCAACAAGCTGCTAAGCTCTCTGTGTTTGGAGTGGTCTTTTGCCCTTGGGTGCTTTTCTGCTCTCACAGAGCACCAAACACAGGTCCACCCACCTTTGGATAAGCCAAATAAATGACTGTGATAAATCTACCAGCTCTTTGAAAACTGATACGTGCTGATTTTGGCTGGGGTAGAGTCAATCTCCTTTACAGTGGCTAGGATGGGGCTGTGTTTTGGATTCATGCTGAACTCAGGGATAATAACAGAGATGTTTTTGTGACTGCTATGCAGGAGTTACACGGAGCCTTTTATGCTTTTTTGTATCACCACACTGGTGAGGAAGTTCGGGGTGAATGGGAGATTGGGAGGAGACACAGTCAGGACAGGTGACCCAAACTGACCAAAGGGGTATTTCATACCATATGGCATCATGCTCAGTGTATAAAGTAGAGGAACATTTGGAGTGATAGTGTTTGTATTTCCAAGTTGCTGTTATGTGTGGTAGGTTCCTGCTCTCCTGGAGATGGTTGAACATCTGTCTGCTGATGCGAAGAAGAGAAAGAATTCCTTGTTTTGCTTTGCTTGTGTGTGCAGCTTTCCCTATTAAACTGTCTTTATCTCAACCCAGAAGTTTTCTAGCTTTTACCTTTCTCAGCCCTACTGTTAGGGGAGAGAGCGAGCAGTTGCATAGGGCGTGGTTGCTGACTGGGGTTAAACCACAAGAGTGAGCTAAAGTCAAAATCTATTAAACAAATTCTCAGGTAGACTTAAGCCATTTTAAGTAACTATGGCAACAGAAAGGGTTTTATAATTACAGCAAATTATATTTATAGTCCCTTCAGGGAAATGTTCTTAGACTTCTCTTCTTCCAGTTAATTGATGGACATTTAACTGAAAATACCGAACACCATTGCAAAGATTACAATAGATTTTCCATCTATGTATATTCCTTGATGCTAACTAAGCTTACATGTAGTTTTCTTGTTTTGTGGATCCTTAGATATTTTCCAGTACAAGTATATTTAAGCTTCTTGGGAATGGACTTGCTCTTTTTGCAGATCTTCAGAGCTGCCTGGTGTTTACAGGCAGCAAAATGTTGTTCTGATGCAAACGCAGAAAAGGTGGCAGTCTTCTTCAGAAAGAAAGGCTAAAGGACATAAGCTTTTCAAGGACAACGTGCATAGCAGAAGAACATGGGGCTGGTGTATTTATCTGAATTTATAATATGCTTTTTGTCAAGGTATCTAAGCATTACATAACAGGTTTAAAACAAGAGTAGTGGACTCAGACTGTCATTTAAAGCTTCTTAAATTTTGAAGGCTCAGCCTTACCCCGCCCCACTTTCAGGGAGATGAAGCACTGCAGTGCACAGAGATTTAGAAGTGGCATTATAAAATCAAAGAGCCATTTTGAGGTCATTCACAGCCAGTTGTTTCTCCTATTTTGCCAATGCCAGGATTGCTTGCTGCATGCATACTAAGTGGTCACTCCTTAAACCTCTGACTCAGGAGAATAGGTCTGGCCGTCACGGAGCAATGCAAGGAAGAGATAGAAATTAATTGGGATCTATTCTAATGGAAACACAGGTGGGAATTTCTTTATCCTCAATTAGTGCTCCAAGTAACTCTTCAGTTTTGCTTCTCCTCCATGGCTGGGGCAGGGAGTGGGCATGGGGCACCACTCAGTGAGACTTGCTTTCTTCACAGCACTTGGCCACCCAAATACATGTGCATCACTCATTTCCTTTGCACTGATCTCAAGAATCCGTTCTTTGGCAAAGCAAAATCCCAGCCCCAATTCCAAAATGCCAACAGAAACATCAGCCTTCTCTTCCCCCATTCAGTGAAAAACCCTTTCAACATTTGCATCTCCTGAAGGCTGCATGCACCAGTCACCTCGCTCTTCTCTTCTCAATATTTGGAGCAGAACAAGCTTTCTTTTGTCACAAAGTATCATCTCCAGCTGCTGGACAAGTTTTATTGTCCTTTTGTGAATTTTGTCCAGCTTTTCATCAGCCTTTAAAGAAGCACAGGTTTGAGCCTGGCACACAAGCTTCTCAGGATCAGGCTCCTTGGCAGAACTGGTGTTCTACTACTGCTCCCTGGTGCAGCCAAAAGTGACCACGTTCTGCTTCACCACCACATTACAGCAATACCCTCACCCTTCCTGATTGAGGAAGGGTGTGTCCCTCATTAACACAGGGACCTGGAAATTAGGCCAACTTTTTTTTTATTTTGTCCTTCTGAAAATTCTTGTAGATTAAAACCACACAGACTAAGGCTGGAACCAGAGAAAACAGAACATTTCTACGTGATTGAGATTTTAAGGGAGAAGTGGATGCCCCTTTCCCCAATTCCTCTGCCTTTCTCTTTTCACGTAAATAAAGTTGTATATGACCCTTTGATTAATCTGAGTTTAATATAACTACAGCAATAAATTATGTTCTTCATTGAGAGTGATGTATTCCATAATGCACGCCCCATTACATTGTTTAGTTGGTAAAACCACACATGCATACCCTTAAGGCTGTTAAAAGAGTTTGTGCAGGAGGGGGAATTGATCCTCCAGAAATGATGTTGACATATTTCTTTTTATTTCCACTTTATAATTAAATTAAGTATTGCAGCATTAGCATTTCCTACATGGTGGATATTGTCTGTCCAGCCCTAATTAAAATGCACTTCTTTAAATAGGATGTACTTACTGTGTAAGTTAACTAAATGGCCCATTGTTTTTATTATGTACTCTATTACATATTTGTTATACATACATGTATCTAATTATATGCAGTTCCTGGTAGTTTCCTGTTCATCTGAAATTGTTATCAGCATTGATAACAACGGTAAATAGCTGTGGGTTGTACTGGTCACATAGCCAGGTTATAATCCTTTTAGCATCATCTTTGTGCTTTGTCCTAAAACCACTCCCACACCAAAGCCTTGCAGACTAGAGCATCACTCTCACCTCAGTCAGCGAGCACACAGCCCTTTTGAATTTTGGGATTCATATTCATGCCCACTCACGTGGTGGCTGAGGATAGTGGGGGTATTGCCACACCCTCCCTCATTGAGCAGTGGCCAAGTGGCTTCACAGAAGCAGTGGTTTCTCCAGAAGCTTACACAGAAAAATATTATAGAATTGAAAATTCTGTCTGAATAGTAAAAAAAAGGTCATGTGCTTTGGTTGCCAGGTATGGGTGCCTCTCCTAGCTGACACAGCCAAGTACAAGGACTCCAAGTGCTGGCTGTGGCTTTTGCCATAGTAATAAAATAATTTTGTGGTGTTATAAAAACCTGTGATGAAAGTGAAGTTTTATCACGTATTAATGAACTTTTCTGGAGGAATCTCTCTGTTCACAGGTGGAAATGGAGCTTGCTTTGCCTTATGCCTCCTATTCAACCTTCTTGGCTTTCCTAGCAGAATGGGACTTATGACCCTGGGGATAATACAATCACAGGACGGTTCAAGCTAGAACAGACCTTTTAAAGGCCATTCACTGCAACCCCTTCAATGAGCAGCAGTATCTTCAACTAGATGTTGCAGTGAGGGTTCTGGCAGGAGTGTTCCCACGGGCTTGCTGCAGGAAAGCTCAGCTTTGCCCTGCAATGTCACCGTGCTTGATGTCACACAGAAGAATGTTTTTCTTTCACTTAATGTTTTTACAGAAATTAATTTGTAAAACCCAAGGGGAATACTTATATTTAATATAGTGAGCCTCACAAATGGAGCTGCCTCGGGAAATGGCTCATACTGAGATTAAATTTCAGCTCTTCCTTGAGAGAATCTTTTAAGTCAGCGCTGTGTTTCAGCTCTATTCTTCTCCCCTGCTTGCCATCTTGCAGTCCAGCCTTGCTTGTGGCAGGGTCCTTCTGCAGCACAGAATGTCTTGTCTAGGCATGTGCTATGTGGCCTGAGCAAGCCCAAGGCACCCTCAGGGCACAGCTTGCCCCATGCTTGTCACCCCTCTCCCACTGCCCACAGCATAGTGCCTCAGGAACCTTATGCTGCTGGGATAGGCAGTTCCATGGACTGTCTCTTGAGAGAAGAAAAAGGTTGTCCATTCAAGTGGGATCTCAGCTCAGCCTGGCGTTTTGGCCTCCCTCAGGCAGGAAGAAGGGATGTGGAATGCCTTCAAAAAGTCTAAGCCCTGAGCTTGTGAGAGGAAATGCCACTGCTCCTCCAAAACCCAGCAGCATGAGGCATGACATACCTTCCCTATCCCTCAGTCCCTTCTGACCCTGTCCCCCACCCAGTTTAACCCCACATCTGCAGTATCCTGGCTGGCACCACACTGCGTGGCAGGACTGTGTTCACTATGTGCCTGGCATAAATGATTTAACTCAAAGACTGTTTTCACTCCTCCTACGAGGTGTTTGGGATCACAGTCAAATGTGCAGAGTTAACACAGGGGGAGGAATCAACCAGCAGCATTTTACAACGATTTGGGGTTTTTTTCCCTTTTACTGTTCACTTCAGAGTTTTCCTCTGAACTCCACATCTGTTCTGCTGTGAACACTAATCAGTTTTAATACGAAGCAACACTCATAATCAAGCTCCGTTACATAAAATATCTCCGCATATATCAACAATTCTTCAATCTTAATGAAGTTTTGCACAGAAAAGCTGTTCCTCTTCTGCCCAGCCAAGAGCAGGAAGATGGAGATGGAGTTTAGATTGCAAGCCCAAATAAATTGGAATTTTTTAATAGTTATTCCTGCATCGGCCAGGTACATGGGTGTAGCTAATGGGCTTTCAGCAAACACTTTGAGTATTTCAGTGGTTAAATACTGGAACATCTTCCTAAAGAGGTGCTTGATGTTCTGAGCCTGTTAACATTTAAGAGTCATTTGGACAATGCCCTTAATAACATCTTTATATCTTGGTCAGCCCTGAGGTACTGAGGTAGCTGGACTAAATGATCATTTTAAGTATCTTCCAGCTGAAATTTTGAATTCTATTCTATTCTATTGCTATTCTACAGTGATAAGGCATCTCACACACGAGAAGAGCATGTCTGCTGCAAACACCCAGCCATGGCTCCTAATTAGCACCTCACAGATCTGCAAGGGTGATAATTTCTCTTTTGTGAAGAACTTGGGTTAATATGATCTTTTATGAGGAAAAAGTGAGCATTAAATACTCGTGATGAGAAATGGTTACAGTGTGGTCAGGTCTGAAATGAGCAGAGCAGAGTGGGAGTCATGTGGAGTGAGTTTCTTCATGCAGTTTGAAACACAGAAGAGAAGAGGGTACAGGCAGCCATGGTTTCTCTCTGAGCTAAATAAGTCATTGGTTCTGATAGTACCATGGCCTAAATTAAAGAGATGACTCACCCCTCTTAGTCGTTTTAAAGTATCGTTGGGGACTTTCATGTTTTTTTAGAAACCAGATTATCAGCTGTGCATCATAGGGAGTTGAGTGAGCTGGAAGATGAATGTTGCTAAGAAATTCATGCACCTGGTGGAATGAACTCACTGCAGAAAGAAGAAATAAAGTAAGTACTGCACATTGAACAACATCACATGCCTTTAGGCATTTTCACACCTTCAATGGGCACATTTTGTAAAGCTCATTCAGAGGGAAAGAATTAATGTTTTTTTTTCTTCACCCCAAATCACAATGACAAACTGAATTATCACCCCTAGGGGCAGCAGATGAAACATCATCTTAATTCTTTTTCTATCTTTGCTTTTGAAACGATCTGTTTCAAAACTATTGAAATTCTCTTTCCACTGGCCTATGAGAAGCCTTAATGCCTCATTTGTCCTGAAAGAATGTGGGCTCTCTTACTGTCAGAAAGAGCTGAGTGCAATCTCTTAATCTTTGTCCTTAAACACATGGCCATGGGGTAAAACAAAAAGAAGATAGCTGTTTGAATAACGATGGATCATGAAGGTTAATTCTAATGCCTTTGTGCTATGGTTTGGAAGGCACTAGAACATGACAGGTGACATGACACTGAGCTAATTTAGACAGCAACACCATGTAACTTTTCAAACAAGACAGTGGCAGGCTGTTCTACAAGGAACTGCCTTTATTAAGCAAATACTTTCAACAGCAGCACTTTTTCTGCCACTAAAATCAATTCTGTTAAACAACTAATTTCTTCTGGCCCTCTTTGGTAGGTTTGATGGAGTCAGGAAATATTTATGTCAATCTTCAAAATCTCTCCAAATGTTTCACAAACAAATGTTCACATCTGTTCTGTGGTGTTTTATTTGGAGGGTAGTCAGTTAAAAAAACCCACCTAAAAATAATAAAAAACCTGCAACAACCCAACTCCACACACCACCAACTCCACCCCAAAAATGAGAGGCTTCCAAAATTTTAATCAAATATTATGCAAGGGAACATTGTTTTGAAATTGGTTTAAGAAAATAATAACTTACTACTGAGCAAAGAAAAGTGCAGGAGCAGATGAAAGCAGACGTGAAGTGATACAACAAGGAAGGAACAAACATCTTCCTGTATAAAAGACAGGTTGAAAGCTGGCTGTTACCAATTGGGAGGGAGACCTCTGGGAGACATGCTAGAAACAAGGCACAGCTGAGTCTTCTTTGGGAAGAAGGATGTCTTAGTTATAGCCTTTCAGCAGTTCTGGCAGGAAGGGACTGTGAAGGTTTCCAGCGCAGTCCCCTGCTGTCAACAGTGCCAGCTCTAGACAAATTCTGAAAAACTACAGGGATGAAGATCCCTAACTCTGATGAGCTGTTCCAGGGTGAAATTAAAAATCAGGGCAAAGAAGGATGTAGTTATTTGACCCTGGCTAGATACCAGCTACACAGTAAAGCTGCTCTCTCCCCTCTGCAGGTGGACAGAGGAGAGAAAATACAAGTGGTTCATGGGTTGAGACAAGGACAAAGAGATATTCCTTACCAATCACTGTCACAGGTAAAACAGACTCAAAGTGAGGATATGAATTAGATTTATTAGTAACAGAATCAGAGCTTGAGAATGAGAAGTAAAATAAATCTTAGAGACATCTTGCCCCTATCCCTCTCCATTTCAAAGTTCTACCTCCTCCCTCTAGCAGCGCAGGGAGACAAGAATGGAGAGTGTGTTCAGTTGTTTCTGCCGCTGCTCAGAGGGAGGAGTCCTTCCCCTGTTCAATGTGGGGTCCCTCTCATGGGAGACAGCCCTTCACAAACTTCTCCAATGTGACTCCATCCTATGGGCAAACAGTTCTTCAGACACTGCTGCCACATGGGTCAGGGTGCAGTCCTTCAGGCACAGGCTGCTCCAGGATGTGTCCCCCACAGCCCACAGAAACCAAATACAAAGGACTATCCAATCTTAACTATAATTCAAGACAGACCTTAGGTAAGAAAACTGAGAAAGGAAAAGTGCCCATCTGTTCTCTTATAGCAGGACTCACTATTAAGGTATTTTGGATATCAGCTTCCATAGCCTAACCCCCCTCTCCAAAACACCACCCTTTTTCTGACACTGGCTAGAGTTGGCTTTGTAGTTCTTGCAAGTTCTGCTTGCAGCCAACTTCAGACTAAATTACAGGTCTCTTTCTACCCTGAGAGCAAAGTAATGCTTAGATACTGGATTGGATGACATGGGATTTGAACTTGTGATTTTTAGGATGATTTTAAGAGAGTGTAGATGAAGCTGAACTTGCGGGCATCGTGTCAGCTTAGTATAGCCAACCCTGCTTCAACATGCTGGCTCTGTCAGGACCCTTTCTGCCCAGATACTGAGACTACTCCTTGCTTTTGCTTCTGCCCCAAGGGCAGGTAGCAGACAGCAGTACACACAGAAATCCTGACTCCATTTGCCTGGGAGAACAGCTATAACTGTGCTGGGGTAAGTGTGGCCAGCTCAAATAGGGTGACCCTTCCCATCAAAAAAAGGTAAAGGTTGCTGAGGTAGCCAGGAACTGACATTGCTGTTTTTATAACTGAACTTCCAAACAAAAACGGCAAGCTGAGGAAAAACATAATTAATTCGGGCAACACCGAATACATTGAAGGAATTGCACTGTATTCACAACTTTGTCAGTTGGAAAAGTTTTTGAATTGATGCAAGAAATTGTTCAGAAGAATTTGTTTGCCAGACTCTCATTATGAGCTCTACAGGACATAGGAGTTGATACATCAGATACAACTAATTTCATGCTATAAAACCATTTTGGGATGTAAAGACTAGACCCTGCCAGCCCTACTGTAGTGTAAGGGACTGACTACTGATGGTTTTAACATGGACCTATGTCTGTTCAGCCTGTGTATGTCTGCAGGTAGCAAAATCCATTAAAAAGCTAGAAGATATTGTCCACTATATATCTGAGGAACAAAGTAATACCTCAGGCCGATGCAAGCAGAATCCAAGTGTGAGTTTTCAGTATGACTAAGCATTCCTCAAAGCAGTCAAATATCAAGCTCATAAGCATTCACATTGAAAAGGATTTTCAAAATGTGTTGCTCCTAGCAGGATTTTGCTGGAGGCAGTGAGAGGCCAACACCTGTCTGCTTTTTGAAGCAGATCCCTAATTATAAGGTCTTTGCTCTTTGCGGTTAATAAATCACTTCAGGACAAGACACAGGCATTCTGCTCAGCACAATGTGGGGTCTGTGGCCATAGCAGCGGTTGATAACCTGTGGGGTGAAGAAAGTGCAGTTGATTCCTAAAAATGGGAAAGCAGCAAAGCAGATTCAGCTGACACCAAAATGTCCAACAGAGTCTGTGCTGTTTCACCAGATTGCTCACAGCAGCTCAGAAAACGTTGCTCTTGCCTTTTTTAAGGCACTATGTTGGACTTCTAATGCAAATTTATCTTCTTGTCAACTTCTATTTTTTAGTCGTTTTCCAGCTCAACTTCATTGGCCCAAGTGAAATGTACTTTTAAAACAAAACTAGTAATGGAAATAGTTTAATTTTCTTAACAGCCAGGAAAATGAAAAAAATCAATTAGTTGCGCTGGTCTGCATAGAAACAATAAAGAGAATAAAGGGCAATGAGTCCTGCAGTTGAGTAGAAAGCATTTCTTGGAGCAATTTGGAAGGTGAAGTTCATCATAAGTGCTCAGAGGCCAATACTTCGTATTTCTAAGGAAAATATATGTTGGGTATTTCCAGTATTTATTGTTATCATTTAACCAGACAGGAAGTTTTAAAGCTCTTAAGGTAAATGCTGATTTTAGAATAATTCCATTTAATTAACCAAACCTAAAACAATGTTTGCAGTAACAACTGGCAATAGAGAGCCACAGAGCACTGCCATTATTCCCTGAAATCTGACACAAATGCCAGAAGTACCCAATGTAAGCAACTCATATCAAAATAAGAAACAGAGGACCAAGCTAAATTAAGGAGGAGGTCAGGGACCCACTGATGCATCCCCAAGCTCTAATGGGATTTAGACATAGAATCAGATGTTAAGAAGGGTCTAGTAGATGCAGCTTTTGCAAATTCAAACTAGGTTTTGCAACCAAGAACACTTATGTTCATGTCAGCAAAAGATCATGCAATTGTCAAACCTAAATTACGTGCACTATGTAAAAAAAGAGGCAGGTAAAAGTCTTCCTATATTTGACAGGCTGAATATGGAACTGAGGTTTTCACTTTTCTTGGGGACCAAAGTTCTCTTAAAAAGAAGTTCCTGCAGTTGTGCACGTGGGCTGGTACATGTGTTCTGTGTTTATTCAGCTATTGAAAAGAAAGCTGAAGTGGAAACACTGAAATCCACATTAAGAGGCAAAAGTAGTTTTGAAGCTGGGTCAAAGCGAATGAAAAGGAAGAAAAGAAAGGCTCTGGGATTGCTGGAGAAGTTGAGAGTAGCAAATACCAAGAATTAGGCTTTTCTCCTTTATCCCACTGAGGTGCCCTTTCCCCTGTGGAAAGCCACTGTGATACTTTGAAACAGGGATAAGAGGGCAAGGACATGGAAGCCTGATGCCTTGCAATGAGATGCCCAGGGATGGCAGCTATTTTCCTGGGCCTCCTGCTCTCATGGTGGCTCAGCTAAAGTTTGAATACAAGCCTACCAGGGTCATGCAAATGAGAAAAGCAAGTGAGCCAATCCCACCATTCTTACAGAGGCACCTGGTGTCAGGCACGCATTAAAACCAGAAGGACATTTGCTTTAACATCTGCTGAAGTCTTAACTATCACTACTAATTGAATTTGAATTTTTTTTAAAGTAAACTAAGTAGATAAGTGCAGAGATACGTAGGAGAAAGCTGTTGCTTGGCCTTAACAAGTGAGAGGTGCGGTAAGAACTGCAGTGCAGGTGAGACAGTGACTGGTGAGTTAGTGGGTGTTCCAAGAACCTCACAGGTGCCCTTGCAGAATTTAAGGTCCAGAATTTGGCTCCTCAGCATTTGTACTTCTCTTTATGGAGCCTATATCCACATCTGATTCAATCTGCCAATCGAGTTTGTGTACTGGTACAATTAAAATAGAAATTTTAAATCATAGTTCTAACAGGCATACTTTCCAGACATTTTCAATCTGTCAGGAGATGGGATCTCTAGGGATTTGGATCTGGGATAAATTGTGGCTCAAGATGTCAACATGTCAGGAGACAACATTAAAGGAAAAGTCTTGCCACTACAAAAATCAAGTACCGAGGATTTAGCAGGTGAAAAATTTAATATTGCCTGTTTATTCTATCCTCCCTCTGTCCCTAACAGTCGTTGATTGCAATGTCATAAACTGGTATTTTTTCTACAGTGCTTATGTCTCACAGAGGAAATTTTTTAATCGCATAATATTAGACTACAATACATTGTTAATGTGAATTCCTTCCAAGCAGACCCTATGAAAAATGCTGAGAATTTGAAAGTGTCTGTGAAATGTTATTTGAGACACTCAAACTGCAAAAGTTTGTGTGCTGTTTAGTTTTCTTTGCATATATCAGGACACAGTAAGCAGTATTTGTAATGTGTAGTACATGGCACCTGATACCATTAAGAGAGAGAGGACCAATTCTAGGTTAGAGCTTATTGAATCAGTGACTTCAAGAAGGGAATCTGCAAAGTACCAAAACATGGCACTGCATCATGATATTTCATGCATACCCACAGGATGGGTGCCCATGAGAGAGGAGGGTCTGGCAGCTTGGTGGCAACTGACAGAGGGGCAAGAGAACTGACAGTTCAAGTGCAGGCAGCTGCTTCCATCTGCTGCACCAAGCCCTGGGAACACTTCTCCCAAATGTCCAGAGCTGGGCCAAACAAAGACAGGGATGTCAAGGTCAAAATATTGAAGGACTCAGGAAAATGAAAATTTGATCTCAGTGGTGTGACACTGGGTGTTGCTCACACGGTGCTTAGCTCCTGTCTCTAGACCTATGCTCACATCTGGCATAAACATGTGTCGTGGTTTTACCACAAAATTAGTGAATCTGACAAGAGATGTCCGAGAGAAGTCACACACACACACAAAAAGAAAGAAAACACACAAATATCACAGTTTATTTCACACACACTGAAAACTCGACAGTAAAGTGCAACAAAACAGACAAATTAAGCTTCCCAGGGCCCGTGTTGGGGTGAGAATGCTCTGGAATAGTGCTGATCTCTCTCTAGAGCTCCCGAAGAGACACCAGGATAATTAGAGAAGGCCCGCAGCTGACCTGAGGACCCCCAGCAGCGCGAGCCTCCGCTCGGCTTTTTCTGAAGAAAAACACTCAAGACAGTTAGAAACCGCGAGCCCCTCCGTCCCCTTCCCTTTAGCCCCCAGGAAGGGATTTTCAGTGCTGATGGAAGAAATGTGGTCTTTAAACCCGGGCAATAGCCGCAGATAATAGTCAGTCCACCCGCCACCGGAAAAAGAAAAAAAACCACAAGGGAAAAAGAACCAAAACAAAACAAAACATGACCCTGCAAGAGTCCACCCCCAGGGGAAAAAATACTACACCAGGCTGCCACTGCGGAAATCGCTGAATCTGTCCACCATGCGGACAAAGGTCTTNGGGCCACGCGATTGCGGGGCGGCCCCGGCCCTGGCCCCGGCCCCGTGCGCCAGCACCTGGCGGGGAATGGGGGGGAAATGGTTTTATTTTCTAACCCACAACAATATGTTAGGTGGCTTCCCAGCTGACTTTCCTTGGTACACTACTCTTCCTATTGGTGAAGCTGGGTGGGTTTTAGACCCACCACAGACCTGGTCTCACCCGGTGGCAAGAAGAATGGACCCAGGTGCATTTTGCTTGGTTGAAGCAGCAATACACAGTTGTTGCCAGCTCACTGAGTACCTGCTGTTCATCGCAACCTTTGCTGGTTGGAAGCCAGGTGCCTTGTGAGTTCATGTACTGATTATCTAGAATGCATAAGTGCGTGTATTATACATACTAAATTGCACAAATGCACAATTGCACTAGTACTTTATTTTTATTATACATCTGTTTATGTATATTGTGTTAACTACTTCAATGATAGTTACTGGAATCTGAGAAACCACTGTTTTCCTTGTAAAACATGAGTTAAAGAGGAAGTAGAAACTTCTGAGAGTTACTAAATCTGAAGTTAAAGAATAGCATTAGGAGCAACGACAGCCATGAATATCAATTTGGACTGGGAGAAAGCACTTAAATCTAAAATATTGCCTTCTAGCTGGTGCCATGTGAGGTGCACTATAAATATTCACTAATTGCCCTTAACATGAAAGAACAGGAACTTGTGGTGATCTGTTTGCAAAGGAAAAGAAACCTGCTTGGCTCTGTGGAGAAAGCAACTAGGAAAAGCAGGGGAAGGGAAGCTGATGCTATTGTCAGCCCCTGCTATGTGCCTTCCACTAAGCACTATGAAGTTCCACCCTGGATTGCATCATCACATCGCTGTAGGAGTAGGCCAGACCCAAGGAGGGCAAATCCTTCATGTCTCACTTGCAATTGGAACTGTTTGTTATTAAATTGAAAAGAAAGAAGTTTGTATTAAAAAGAAGATGAAATGACCTTACAACCCTTTCGCATGATGAGGCAGTGCTATGGAATATTTTTAGTTTTTTGAAATTTCTGAAATTTTTGCACTTTATGATTTTCTGTAGAGAAAAGAGTGAAATGGTTTTCATTCCTCTGTGTCATAGCAAGCTTCTTTCCATCCTTTACATCACAGAATACAGAATAATGCAGATTTTCTCAGAAAAGCTCAAGTCCACCTCCTTGCTCTAAACAGGTCCAATTACATGGATTCGCTCAGGACCATGGTCAGATGAGGTTTGAATATCTAAAATGATGGCAGTCGCTCTGCTCCTTGTTCCACTGTGAAAAATCTATTGCCCTATAAAAAGAGAGTCTCAGAAATAAAGATTTTCAGCCATGGCATTTTCACCTACTACTACTGAATCCATATTTTTTCCCATGATGTCAGAATATTACCAAAAGAAAAAAATCATGAAATAATAGCAGATGCAGCAAAATGTTCAAAAATGAAGTAAAAAATATTTTCACTGTATGTTTTAACCCAGAACCACACTGTTCTCACAAAGTTTTCCTTCTTTGATAGAATAATATATTCTTTGGAGTTATTGCTTGATCTAAGCCCTTCCAGTTCGCTCTAACCAGGACTTAGGTTAATGTTTACTGTGTGATGGTTTACTGTGTGATCCTGGCATATAGCCCACAGCCATACTCCTCACCTGGGCTCTCGAATAAGAGCTTGTGATGATGTGTTTGATTCTTTAACCCCTGTACTGGCTTCCCAACTTTGATTTCATTGACTGGATGAATTTTTCTGTTTGTTTTCTTTATTTCTAGGTCTTTCAAAGGGTTTTGGTATTGATTACAAGATGGGTAAACTACTTCAAAGGCTTCTTAAAAACCTAAGCAGAGATTTTAAACACTCATCTCCCACCAGCCCTAGTGGAGTTCTGTGGTGAAACTTTTGTGGCAGAGTCCAGTGGTGCATGGAACTTTTCAGAGGCTGAGGGGAAGGAAGATGTATAATCTGGGCATTTTGCAGATTGTCTCAATATGTAAATCTTTTTTATCACAGGAAAAGCAAATCAGTTAATGTCAGGGACTCTGACATTCTTTGTTTACTATTGTGAGCCTGCCAAAAACTTCCCTTATTTTGGGCTGAAGAAAGTGCATTTCAGAGGTTGTGGAGGCTGGAGTTTATCTTACCATGTATCTTCCCCTAATTTGGCAAGCAACATGTCAACTTCAGAAACCCACCAGAAGGGCAGCCTGAGAATTGCTTTTAGAGGCAGTGCATTCTACCAACCTTCTGCATTCAAAATTTCTGAGCCTTGCCCTGAAAGCTGAGATATTTAAATCCTGACACGGATAGAGATTCCTTCTGTTCTGCCTCCTGGCATTCTTTTCACAGTTTCAAGCCTTTTCACTCCATTTCATTAAAAATGAAGGAGAAGGAGAAAGAAGGAGAAGGAGAAGGAGAAGGAGAAGGAGAAGGAGAAGGAGGAGGAGAAGAATAGCACAAGCTGAGATGCTGGTCCTGCACAGAATCAGTTTATTTCTGTATGTAAATATGTGTACATGCCTGTAAGTATCAATACACATATATAAGCAAATACAGACATACATATTTTCAGATAGATACAGGTATGTATTTATAGAAATACACACACATATATATATAAAAATACACATTTATATATAAATATAGGTAGGTATACATATATAAGTATATATGTAGGACTTATTTCCAAGAACAACTGTCCATTTTTAAATGGTCTATTTTCAGAGAACATCTGCTATACAATTCCAGCACCTGACTTTCTGAGCACAGTTGCCTGCTTTACAGATGAAGGAACTGGCTCTGGCTCAACCACAAGTTTTGTCATGGAGCTGAGAGTAAACCTATTTTTTCCAAGTTGCCTTCCAGGGCATTTTTCTTCTACTCAGCTCTGCCTCCTGGTGTGCTGTTGGTCTAACTTGAATGAACAAAATTATACTGGCATTCCTCTACATGGGAAGTAGTCAGGCTATTAGATCCAGAGCACTTGCAACAGATAGAGACCAAGGACAAAATGAAGTCAAATTCAAGTCTTCCCCTCTTTCTCCTTCACACCACTGACATTTGATCTGACACAACCTCCCCGAGCCATCTAATTCTCCATTAGTGTGGAGATAACAGCAGGTGAACAGCTCCAACCTACCCAAAACAGAGTGCTCTGATCTCCTCAGATTTCACCTCAACAACACAGAAAACAATGCAAAGTCAACTCCACTTAATTTTAGAAGCAGAGACTGTAAAAGGTACAAAACACTGCTGTGTGAACTTTTATGCCTGTATGTGAAAGTGTGTGGTTGTTGAGGTTACAGCATGAAATCTTGTGTGAATCTTCCATAACAGATTCTCTCTTTACCTGAGGATGTGTTTGCCTGCCACTGGGATCAGCACTAGCTAAGGTATCAGGCCAGGACATGGCATTCCAGGCCATTCTAGAGCCTGGGTCTAGTTGAAAGCAAACAGGTTTCTGAATTAAGCCCTTCTCTATAGTCATGGGGGAGATTCAAGGGTGCAGAGCACTGTCAAGGTTTTTTTCCTTGTCCCAGTTCATTCAGTTCATGTGCTGAACAACAGCATATCATGTAGGTAGGTCCTGGGTGCATCAGAGGTGGTCTGCCTCCTTTCTACAGTCACACAAGTTTTAGCTAATGCCAGTGGCATTCTTTCCACAGAAAAAGATTTGTGTTCAAAGAAATCCCAAACTGTGAATCTTCTGGCCTCAACACAAAAAATTCAATTTTCTCATGGTGCTTACAGGCCATGGAGATTGCTACCTCCACGATTCCCTTCTCAGGGTGACTGGACACTGTTTGGACTAAAACGTGCTGTGTTACTTTTGGTCCTCTGTGGGCATGACGTCACATAGGAAATGTCTTTGAAGGAATAGCACAGGCAAGTGATTGTAAAACAAGAGATCCCTAAGTGGTTTTTTGGGCATTCCCAACCTGAAATTTGGAGTTAGGGGTAAAATCTTTGACTGGAAAAGATTTGTTTTTATAAGTGATTTTGGAGGGTGCTGAATATAGGAGGACTTTGGTCTATGGGTACATGACAAATTCAAGTGGAGTTTTCTTGAACAAGATACAACTCAGTGTTGTAAAGATGAGCAGAGTTCTATCTACAAGTGTAATACAAAATGATGCATATATTTTACTCACGTGGATTTTTTTCTACCAAGGATAAAAAATAGAAACGCATCATTTAGTGGCTCTACCTATATCATTTGTCTTTGCAGTTGTTGATGTTTTTTTGTAAGGTATGAAAAATCTGTTCAGATGGAGTTGGTCTTTAACTGCTTTCAGTATTTCTTAGACACAAGTCTCTGGAGAGAAAGATCACAACTGCCGAATTCAGCTGTTAATGCAGTTCGTAACCAAGGAAGCTGCAGGTCACCTCCTATAAATATTTGGGTGGCTACACAAATGAGAAGAGCACAAAGTAGTGCAAGTCCTTTGAGTATCTTTTGGAATAAAAGTAATGCAGTAGTCTATCCTATGTTATTAATACAATTTAAACTCTCCAAACAACCTCTGATAGACAATTTTGAGCAGTTTTAGAGTCACCTTAGACTCCTAGAAGATCTGGTGTTGAGGAGGACATTTAGAGCACCTCCAAGCCGCAAGTGGTGGGAGCAAGAGGCTGTGAACTGCTGAACCTTTGCAAGGGCCCAGGGACCTGTGGCCAGACCAGGTGATCAGAAACAAGACAAGGTAGGGGATGATGATTCCAGGCTCTGACTCCATACTTGGATGCTTGGTAAAAAAATCCAGGACTTGTTTTGCTCGGGGTCCCTCCTTGGAGACACCCAGCCCAAGCTGCCAATTTGTTATCGCATGATTACTAAATTATTTCAAGAACTGAAACGTCTGAGATTGTCCTATGTGAAACCTGGAGTCAAGTTGGTAAGAAAACCTGATCTGACTGTGTGAGTGTGTGGGTTGTGTAGCTGCAAAGGGGCTTCAGTTCCAGCTCAGGTGGTGCAAGAGAGCAAAAGTTGCTCCTGGATGATCAGTCAGGGAAGGCTCCTTACCATTCGAATAGCCCCATGGAGTCTCCAGTCCCTGACTCACAGGTGGACTGACGCCAACACTAGATTTGGTGGGCCATTGCTTTTCCTGTGTCTTGGCAGCCTCCATGGCTGGAAGTCCCCACCTCTATGGAGATCTGGAGCTTGGCTACACCACCCTTCCAGGAAGATGTAAAACTAATCATCCCAAATGTAAGAGTTGGCACTTCAGTCAACTCCTGTTGACAGAAGAGGTATTTCTCCCCTAGGGCTAACAGGCAAAGATAATAGAGAGCATACAGAACTATGGTAAAACTCAGAGTGAGATTGTGTAAAAGTAGAGGGCAAAGCTGATTTTAAATAAGACACATTTCTGTTGTTCTCCCATTCTTCAACACTTGCAAATGCCTATTCATGGCTGCTCAGGATTCCTTATGGTGATGCAGAGGATTAGAAACAACAGATTTTGAGTCTCCTCATACCTCCTATGATACTGTGTGACTGTTACTTTTACAACACAACCTAGATCTCAGTTGGCTTCAGCAATAGAGGGAAAAGTTGTACCACTGGTGCTCCAGCATTAGTGTGAACCCAGCACTTCTCATAGTGCCACCTCCTACTGGTTACAGGCATTCCTACTAGTTGCAGGCATTATCTATATCGCATTCTGGATGGCACAGCTGCTCTTGGTCTCTTGACTTGCTGCATATCCACCTTTCATTGACTTCCTGCTCTGCTGCTTCTTCTGGTGTTTCCACTTAGGTGCTGTCTTACAAGCAACTGTCAAGTTTCCCTTGCAAATCTCTACAGTCTTGAAACATTTTACTTGCTGTTGCTGGACAAGGCAGTTCTTCTCTCCAAAACAAAAAAATCCCCAAGAGAGACAGAGACAGCATGAATGCAGCTGACCTTCAGAAACTTGTACAAAATTGTGACACTAGCCAGCTCCTCTCTGCTGTGTCTAACATTTGTTGGTGTCTGTTGCATACCTTATAGAAAGTTTCTATGAGTCACAGGCAGAGTAAAGGAAACAAGACTTCTGCACTGGTCATGAGAAATGAGAACAACTTTTTGTTCCTTACTGGAACTATATACTCCATATCAGTTCATGAGTGTTGTGGAAATCCAAGTCCTGGGCTTGCACAGGCTGGAGAGATATAGGTTGGTGGGTCAGGAGGCAGTCCACACTTCTCTTGTTTTTATTTTGTGCTGTTGGCTGCTGCAGTAACAGTACAGGAAGAAAGCAGAAATGTGAGATGAAGAACTCTCATCTGCTGCAGCATCACTTAAAGGGATGCCAGAGCTGCCTGTGCAACTGCACTGTGTTCAGAATACAGTTATTGCAGCCTTTCTGATTTCTCTTTTGTAAGACAGGTATTGGTTGAGTTATAGCCCTCCACTGACGAATTAGTTTGTCAATAGAAAGGTACCTTGTGTTCAAAGCTTTGATTATCCCATAGCAACTCCTCACCTATTATCAAGATCTTATCCTTCCATAAGGTATACAGTGCCTGAAGGTGTTCCTTTCCAAGACATCCAGGTACCTTATCCTGTTGCTTGGGACTTTTCTTCCCTTGATGTTGCTGCTTCTTTTTCCTCTGGTTCCACTTGTAGTAGTTTCTCCCAGCTCTCAAAGTTGCACTGGATAGGCTCCACACATGCCAAACGATTAAGTGGCTGAGCAAACCTAGCTGGTATTCCTGTGCACTACGCAATGCCTAAAGTGGTTCCATATTTTCAAAACAAACATTTGAAAGCAGAGAAGATGTTCAGTGTCTGATCTGACACAGGTTAAACAGTTGTCTGAGGACCACAGCACTGTCTGTCTCATTTATGCCAAGAGCCACTGTGGTGGATTGCTGGACAGGCAGCAGCAGGGAAGCAGGCTCTGGGTATACAGGAGATATGAACTGTGCTGGTGCCACATGCATGAGTTCAATAATGCCCCTGCTTGTGCACAGCACACCATCAAGTCTCTGTCCTGTGTATAAGAGCTAAACCAGCTTTGCAGAAAATACCAACTTTGTTTGTGAGCCTACTAATACACAACTTAGTGTAAAAAATGTACTGGAGCCGAACATACTGGGATACTTCTGTTAGCTTGGTTGGCACTGTACATATTGTGCCCCCAGTCAGGTTGCCTGTTGTGAAGTAAGGAGCCCTGCAGTGCTCATATAGCTGCTGGCTTGCACTGCACTATGGGGTGCACAATCACTCTGTCTGTCCCTGCCTCCTCTTCTCTCCATATGGCTAATTAGGGACACATTCTCATCCTTAATCTCCTTTCAGGTTAGTTCTGCCCTGAAAAAAATTTGGCTGGCCTCAGGTTTTTGCTTTTTTGGTTTTCTTTCCAATCCCTATGTCTTTTAAAAAAAAAAAAAATTAAGTAAAATCAGGTTTTTATGGAGAGAAACTGTGCCCAGAAGGTAAAATCCTTCAATAAGAGAAAAAAGGGAGAGAAAAATACTGTTCTCTTTAGCCTGGCAGTAGCCAGGAAGAGCTGTAAGTCTCCTGGGAGGTCTTGTTACTGAAGATCAAAGAGGCTCTGAGAAGAATTCCCTGGTTTAGAAAAAAACTCGAGAAAGCTCTTAACTCCATCCACAAGCCATTTCCCATCCAGTAACTTAGCCAGTTATATATCTTGTGAGCCTTCTTTAAAGCAGTGAACTAAAAAGTGCAGAATAGGAAGTGGGATTTTATAACCCCATGTATATTTCCAAATATGCTTATGCTCTGTGCAGTTTGTAATTCTCAGGGCAGGGTTCTTGTAAGGCAGAGACAGAAGCATCCAGAGAAGCAGTGTGTTAGGCTGCAAGCAAAGCATTCATAGCATTTACTCACAGGTGAGCTATAAACACCCGAGCAGAGAGTCATAAACCAGACCTACCTCATAACAAGAATGTTTATCAAGAGATGGAGCCAATACTCCTGGCCACTATCGCTGAGCAAGTTAAGTCAAGATCCCTGGCACACAGGTGCTTTATTTCTTTTTCAGTATAATTCTGCAATAAAAACTCTCTTTCCCCTAGGCATTAGTGGCAGATGACAAGCCATAAGTGTAATTGCATAGCTAAGATATTGCTCTCTCTGCAGCTAATGATTTCTTTCCTCAATACATGATACAGGCAAGAATGTTTGCACTTGGTCCTTCACAAGTACTCTGAAAATCAGAAAAGACTGAAGCATTTTCTGAGCTCAAAATAGAATAATGTATTCATAAATTATGTTCAAAACATCGGTACTTTATTCTGAATGAGGCAACAAATAGAAGGCAGATCAAGTACCCACCAGCCTGATCAACTGCTTAGCATGCTTCTGACTGTATTTGCAATGCATGGCAGTCACTACATCGGTGCAGTCAAAATATTTGACTTTGTTTATAGATGTCAAAAACATCTCTAAAATTTATCTTCCCAAGTGACTGTGTTTCTTCCAAGAAAAGATAAACAAGTGCTTCTCACAGTGTTCCCAGATCTCTAAGTGTTTCAGTCTGTCTCAATTCTTTACAATACAGAAAGCCACTTTGACGCAGCAGGAGACTCCTGGGGCAAGCTTTCAGAAAAATACTGTCAATATGTTGCCCCTTTCTACCTGACAGCTGGACCCACAAATAAGATGCAATTCAATGCAGGTTGTACGTGGGTAGGAGTTACGTGCAAGTCTGGCCTTGGTTTGGAGAGCTACTGAAGTTGACCCTAGCCACAGACGGAAGACAACTGTCACAAAAAAAAACTGTCACTTCGTACTGGAATGTATCACAGGCAATTGTCCTCCTTGCATTTATGTAGTCAACTGGTTTTTGCTATTTGCTATGGGTCAGCTGTGTCTGATCTGGAGCATTCATCATGGAAGAGATGTAGGCCTGATGGAAAGAGTCCCAGGGAAAGGGTGGCATGGTTCCAGGTCTGAGCCCTTGGAAATGTGCACTATGACAGAAAGGGAAAATAAAATGGGGTTGACTTTATTTAAACTATCCTGGAATTACATTCTCTGTCATCAGAACAACTGAGCTTGCAGTCTGCCCAAGAGGCTGCACACTAGTGATAGTGAATATTTTAACATTTCATATTAATGAAATTGACAACCGTGTGCCCTAAAGATAATAGTTGGCGAGCTGTCACTTGGAACGTTTTAGGTGTGAACAGATGCAATTTCCCCTGCAGCAATTTTCCTCAGTGAGAATAGTGATATTATTAAAGTTTGCCCAGAGAGCCTTTCAGCAGCTCATTAAACACAGCTGTGTATTTTGTGTAGCATTAAAGCAATTCGCTTAGTAATTAACTAAATGTATGATAAGACATTTTAGCTAATATTGCTTTTCTCATGTGAGTGGTTTTCATTCATCTCAATCTAGTGTTCCCCTAGCTGATAGCATGGAAGGGAGAGGATCAACTTCCAAACAGGATGGGGGCATAATGTCCAGGAAACAACTGCATGGCCCTGACAGACTTTCC
Organism: Neodrepanis coruscans; assembly: GCA_013400695.1. Lineage (NCBI taxonomy): Eukaryota > Metazoa > Chordata > Aves > Passeriformes > Philepittidae > Neodrepanis > Neodrepanis coruscans. The sequence continues at coordinate 27,068 of VYZS01036496.1, forward strand.
ACCCGAGCATGTTAGGTCCTCCTCCAAAGCAACTGTCTGCACTGGACTTGCCAGCCTTCTCCTTTTTCTCTCCATCCCATTTTTTCCAAACAGCCTTCTTGAGATTTCTTCACATCTTGCCCTCCTCTTTTGAACATCTATGTTTCTCCTCCTGTGTGCCTATAGGTGCTATGTAGTTTCTCATTTCATGCTGATGCTGCTTCTCTATTCATCTATTCATCAAACTACTGTTTGAGTAGTTTTTCCGTCCTATGGGTTGGCCCATGTCCCACAGTGGCTTATCTTTTACTCCCTGGGACTGTTGGATGGCAGATCAATTGCCCCTTGCTCTCAATTGTGCAATGGTCTCAGGCTCAGGCCTCAGGCTCATACGAGTTTCGTTGAGCCAATGCTCCTGCATATTGGTCACCCTTGGGACCTGTTGGTCCCCTGAGCTTCAAGGGATGAATCTGTTATTCCTTGTCCTGCTCCACTGCTGTGCTCAGCTCCTCGAATTCCCAGCATTACAATTGCAATGGCCCAGCCATCACATGCATGTGCATGGCACAGCACAGGGAAATGTATCTTCAATTTTCAGCTCAGTGTTTGCTGCAGGGAATCACCAAGAGCTCTGTAGAGAAAAGCAATAGACAAAAAGTCTTATGCTACATAGCCACGTGTTCTCTGCCCTTATGAGAGAGAAAAACTCTGTTCTGAAGCAGTGGTGGGCAGCAGTGCAGTGCTGGAGCTTCTGTAGCAATGGGGAGCAGCAGGTCTGCAGCAAGGAGGCAGCTCTGGGATAGTCTCTCTCTGTTCCAGCATCTTGCAGGCAGTCCATCAGATGTGGAGCCATGGGTGAGCTATGCAGGAAGCAGGAAGGAAGATGGATAAGGATGACACAGACCATTTTTGCTGCTAGGTTTTTGTTGAGCAGTCAGATCTCAGGTGACCCCTCTGCTCAGTACATGGGAAAATCTGTGGCAAATTCAGGGAGATGATATATATGCAGAGTTGCCATCCTTGCCCAAGATGGAAATAAAATGGATTCAGTATTATCTGCAGAGCAGCCATCATGCATCGAAGTAATAATTTCACTTCTGGTGTTCATAAATGGTTATATGATTTTGTTTTTCCTAACAATTAATGGGACGCAGAGCATTCACTGAAAAGATGGAGTACTTTATTACACCACAATGTCCAACATTTCTAAAGATTTCAGATCCTCAAAATTTGAAATGCAAACACCCAGCAACATCAAGACAGAACTGAATATAATAATAAGAATAAAGTTTTTAGCAGTTTCACTGTTTGTAACCAGAGAATGAAAATTAATTGGGGCAAATCTTATTTTGAAATATTTTGGCCTTTTCCTAGACACATGCAGAAAGTTTCATTTTGTTCACTTCCACCAACACAGAGCATACATTGTTTGTAAGTGAAATGGAAAACTCCTGGTTCAATCCACTTTTCCTTTCAAATAGTTTGCCATAAACTAGAAGCTCTTTGCCTTGTTAGCATAATGTAACATGCAAAGCTAAGTGTTAGGCAGAAAACAGCAAGATGAGGAACTTGCCTCATCTTCTGAGGATTTACTGTAACTTTGTTGCCAGACTTCTCTCATTCGGTTTGGAAACGGTATCTTATGTGTCTTTGCTGAACTGTAATGGGATCCCACAAGAGGTCCCCATGTCACTGCCTAACATGCTGCTGAGCAGGAATCTGGGAAAATCTGGCCATTATCTGTTTAGGCACTTACAGCACCAGACTGGCAGAGAAGCACCAGAGACATTACACTTCCAGAGACAAAGTCTGACACCCAAAAATGAACAGGGCATTCAAGGGATTGTCACTAGCAGCCTTCCTCCACTGCACAGCTTATTTAATTTCGATGTTGTCACTTGGGAGTAGTCTAACTGGACAATATGCATATTAATAAACTTTTTTTTTTTCCTTGCAGAGTCCCCACGGTATTACTTTTCCTTCTTGCTTAGTGCAAAGAAGGTGCCATGTAACTATGGAGACTTTCAAACTCATTTCAAGTAAGTTTGGGGGGTGGGGAGGCAGTGGCAGAGAAAACGGAGAGGAGATGTTTTATCTTTGACAGATTTCTTGTAACTCCTAGATCCCACAAAAACCAGACACTGGCTCTCCTACGGGAAGGTATTTCTCTTGTTCTGTGAAGTTTAATAATAATTTGAACAGAGACATATTTTTTCCATCTTGGTCTTCACGTCCTGGATGATCATCATCCACACAGGAAGGAAACAGTGGGAAGAGAATCAGAAGGAGAACCAGAAGCATGGAGAATTGTAGAGTCTCCTACAGCCTTACTGGTGGAGTCATAGCAGATGCAGAAACAGGAATCAGTTTCCTGATCATCACCCTCTTAGCCAATACATCCATTTGTGCATTCTTTTTTTTCATCCCAAGGTGAGAGTTTTCGGTCTTGACTCACCCTGTGAGAGTGACAGTAGTGGTTTTGTGCACTCCCTGCCTGCTCTTGCCCCCTGGACAAAAGAGGGTGATGGTAATACTGACCGGCTAAGCAGGGTAAGCAGAACTTCTGTCACACAGTAGGGTGAATTTGCCTCTGAAGCACTAAGCAGCAGTGCATAATAAAACGCATCTTTTGGTTCAGAAGACAAATACTGAAGGTGTCAGTGAGACCAGAAGTAAATATCCAGAGAGTACCCCAGCATCTGGGACACGTTAACATTTTTCAAGTGTGCAACTGGTGAGTGGAATTACCTGGTAACTGTCATCAGATATGGCAAAAATAATGGGGAGAAAAAGAAGAGATTGGGGGAACCTGGATGAGATTAATAATTAGTGGCTATCAACAGGGTCTTCTGGGAAAGAAGCTTGATCCAGAGTTGATTTTGATGAGGGGTGACAGGTTTGCATGGGAACTGGAGGCACTTTGGGAGCACAGCAAAGGTCTGCGTAGCACTTTTTTGAGATGGCTCATGTGGGTCACCTCTCGGTACACACCCTCGAGTGGGCGACGTGACAGAAGGAGGAGGGGCCCCCACAGGCAGGCTGAATGAGGGTGTTACTCCTTGCTTACCCTGAAGTATTTACATCCCTCAACAGCTGATCCAAGTCAGTATCACGTAGCTGCTGAGACATCCACAGCTTAAACAAAACCCTGAAGCAAACTGGGGAACATCTGGAGGCTGCCAAGGATCTTATTCAGAGTATTTGCTGCTTTTGAACAGGAACCTGTTCCCATTTGTATATGGCAGTGATCACTCCAAGTGCTTCCAGAACATAAGAGGACAGCTCTAGGCAGATATATGCCCCATCTCTGCCTTGGAGATCATCTAGTAAGGAGTGCTTAAACTCAAGCAAAAGGTCTGATGCTACAATTGGACTTGGGTGATCTTAAGGGTTGCAACCTAAAAGATTCTATAATTCTATGTTAATTTCAAAATATCATAATGAGATGCAATATCTGAAGTACTTATAAAATCGCAGAGATGCCCTTACCTTGTGATGATTGGCTACAGTTTCTTCCTGTGGCAACAGTTTCCATTTCATCAGCTAGTTCAAGTGATTTTGGGAAGGGAATGGGATGATCTGTTTTCCTTAGGAAGTTTTCACTGCCCACCCCTGCCAGTTTCATAGTTTTCCCCATGTTTTTCTAGGCTTTCATCAGCATTACAAATGCTGTAGAGTTCTTCAGGGGAGATATATAGTTCAAGAAACTCTTGTGAACCTATTACAGGTCAACACTTGCCATTCTTACGATGTCTGGAGCAGGTTTTTGGTAGCAGTTCAGATAACTCATTTTTCTACTCCCTGTTGCTCCTGGCTGGTGTGATGATTAAACTGGTTTTTAAAATGCATTCTTTGCTGGATTTAAACAGAGCAATGGTTTACCTTCTCAGCAGTGGGTTTTTTTTGGTTTTTTTTTTTTTGTTGGTTTGTTTTTTTAAGCAACATTTTGAGTCTTTAAGGTTTTAATTCTCCAGAATTAATGTATTTTTGTGGGTGGGTGTTTTTTTTTTTCCCCTGTGGTGCAATTGGTATCTGTGGCTGCCTCATTCATAGGAAGAAAATGAAGATCCTTTACACAATTTTCAATATATGTTTTTTTATTGATGGGCAATAGGGTTGGGGCACCTGTTTCCTCATAAGGCTTTTGAAACCTCTGTAATCAGTCTTGATCTTCATCTCCTGATAATGTTTGCCAGGGAAAGACTTGGTCTAAGGATTTATCCTCTCCCAGCCTGATGGGGAACAGATATTTCTCCATGTGCCTTTTGCTCACATGCTGAAGACAGCATATCAGACACATAAAAAAAAAACCAAACCCAACCAAAAGATTAACTTTTGCTCTTGGCTTCCCAAAAGCAAAAGACCCTCAGTTCATTTTCCTTAGTAAGGAATTACTAAATTCTGAAGTCAAGTGTTCAGCTTCATAATCTTACAAGGACATGTATGATAAAAATATTTTCTCAATGGCCATCCAAAAAGGGAGAACAAAACTCACAATTTGCTTCTGAAGTATGACCATGCAACAATTAGGACATTTTTCCAACAATGGTGGTATCTTCTTGGGATCTTTTTAAATGCTCTGAAGATAAAAACTGAACAAAGTTCTCTGTATGGATTTGCTACTGCTTGGAAATTGGATATTTGAGGACATAATGTGCCTTCATCAAGAAAGACCTCTGTTCTTTGCTAGAAGACAAATAGGCACACCATAGGCCATCTGGCCTAAAGGCCATACTTTCTTGCCAGGGTTTATGCTGCCCTTCAAGCCCTGAAGTTCCCAAAATGTTAGTTTCAGTTAAAGATCTTGAACTATTCCATAGCATTTATGCCATGGGATTCTTCCCTTATAAAATGGAGGTGTTTGGACACCTTGAGTAGTTTCAAAGACCTGCATAGACTGCAGACCATGTACTGGATATATTGTACTTAACTGGTTATTAGTAACTCTGAGTTTTTCCCTCTGAGGCTGAAGGATCCTTTGTTGGCAAACGCAACAGGGTTTTCCAAAGGTAGGAGGAGGAAGGTGAAGCAATTTGGTCAACGTAATTTGCAAGGTTAATGGGGTTGTGCCATTTCCATCAGTGAAAGATTTGGCCCACAGTGCTAATAGCATTCCATAGGTAGTGTTCTGGAGCAGAACACCTCAAACACACTGTTAAAAATAATCTCTTTCAATTACTTACAAATGCACAAGCAATTTTCTATCCGTAATTTAAATTGCATTGCTTTACTTAGGGTAAGGAGAGGAAAGAGCTGCTGTTGAGTTATTTTATGACTGGCTATAGACACTGGAAAAAAACAGTAACTGAATCTGGAGATTTAGCGAAATTTCTCAACACGGAAATTAAACTTCTTTCTTTGGAGATGATAGGTATTTTCCTTTGAGCTTCCAAAATTATTTTTTTTCTTCCCCAAAGCCCAGTAAAAATAAAGGGTTTCTGCCTTGTGTTTTGGCTCTTTTATTGGAAATAGAACCTTGGCCCCAGCAATGATGTCTTCTTGTGGATGTGCTCCCAGATGCACATTTGGGAGTTGCTACTGTTGCTAGTGCAGCTACCTGAACAGCATTATCCACAGCCAGGCCAGACATCACCCTGACCTTTGGGCCCTCATCAGTGGGTTGGACTGTTCCAATTCAGGATTGGTCAGGATCTGTCATATGAATGCTGAGGAACAGAATCGAACTTGACTTCAGGAAAATCTAGCGTCTCACATTGGTTTGCTTTCTTCTCCTTCAGCATCTTAGGCTGCTGCTGAGATCTTCATTTGTTGAAGGAATATTTCAACAGCTTCTTTAGAAGGATGTCAAGCAAGCAGAAAATCAAAGATGCATTATGCATGTGAAGATACTAGTTCTCAATTTTTGTACTATTGCTTAGATCAAATCTTGACAGGATCTGGCTGTGAAGTTGTTCCACTGATTTCCAGTCAGTCTCTAATTGCCTAGAGGTCTCAGCCTGTGAAAACACATTACAGCATCAGCCAGAGTCCCTCTAGGAGTACTACGTCATGGTATGGGTAAACCAGTATTAGAGATAAAAGGTGGAAAACACAGATAAGTAGGAAACAATAAAAAAAGCAGAAGGTATCAGCAGATTGTGTTAGAAATTAAGCAGCTTTCTGTCCCCACTGTGAATCTTGCCCAGTCCATTTTGTTGCAGAGATAGGTGCCTCATGGGAGCCCATGCTCACCAACCTCCCCTCTGAGAGCCAGCTGCCAGGCTTTTTGGCAGCTCTCATAGAATAATTTGAGTTGGAAGGCACTTTTTAAAGGTCACCTAGTCCAACCTCCTGCAAATCAGCAGGGACATCTTCATCTAGACTTGATTGCTGAGAGCCCCATACAACTTGAATGTTTCTAGGGATGGGGCATCTACCACCTCTCTGGGCAATCTGCTCTAGTGTTTTACCACTCTCATTCTAAAAAACTTCTTTCTTATCTCTAATCCAAACTAACTCCTCTTCAGCTTAAAACCATTATCCATGGCTGTATTTGATTGTGGAGATGTAAGTGCACCTTCTACACACCTGGGTTCTGATTAGGAAGTATTTCCTAATCACATGTCCTAGGCTGTCCCCAGGACATCATACAGGGAGAGAAAAATACAATTAAAAGCTTATGGGTCAAGGTAAGGTGAAAATCACTTACCAATGATCATAGTAGGCAACACCGACTCAGCTTGAAGAAATTAGTTCAAGTTATTGCCAATTAACAACAGAGCAAGACAAAGAGAAATAAATTCAAACCTAAAAACACCTTCCCTCACACCTTTGCCTTCTTCCATGGGCTCAACTTTATTCCCAGCTTCTAACATTCTTCCCCCTGAATAGTGCAGGGGGACAGAAATGGGAGCTGTGTTCAGTTTATAACACACTGTCTCTGCTGCTTCTTCCTCCTCCCACATTTTCCCTGCTCCTGTACGAGGTATCCTGCTCCAGTGTATACCACATGGGATACAGTCTTTCACAACCTTCTCTAATCTAGGTCCTTCACAACCTTGTCTAATGTGGGTCTTTCATATGGACACCCCAGTTCTTCACAAACTACAAACTACTCCAGTGTGGGTCATTTCCACAGAGTGCAGTCCTTTAGGATCAGGCTGCTGCAGTACGGATCTCCTGCAGGGTCCCAGGTTCTGCCAGAAAACCTTCTCCTATGTGGGCTTCTTCACAGGACACAGGTCCTGCCAGGAGCCTGCTCCAGCATGGGCTCTCTGTAGGGTCACAGTGTCCTTCAGTGCACATCCACCTGCTCCTGTGTGAGTCCTCCATAGGCTTCAGGGGCACAGCTACCTCACTATGGTCTGTGCCACAGGCTACAGGGGAATTTCTGCTCTGCTTCTGGAGCAACTCCTCTCCTCCTTCCTCATTGACCTTGGTGTCTGCAGGGCTGGCACATTTTCTCATTCCTCTCTTCCAGCTGCTGTTGTTCCAGCTGCTTTCTTAAATATATTGTCAGAGAGGTGTTACCACCATCACTGATGGGCTCAGCTTTGGCCAGCAGCTGGCACTGGTTCTGTCCAACAGAGGGGCACCTTATGGTGTCTTCTCCTAGGAGCCACTACTGAAACATTGCCATGTAAACCCAATATATGTGTGTCGTGGGGTTAAAAAACTGAAGGTAAAAACGCCCGCACCGGTCGGTGATCCCTTCCCCCCCACACCCCGGCGGCGCGGCGTGGACAGCGGGTGCGCTGCGTGCCGGCAGGAGCTGCGGCGGGGGGTGCGGTTCCAGCCCAATGCGGAGTTGCAGCGTGGTGCGGACTTGCCGACGTGGACGGCGCTCCCACCGTCCGGAGTCACCACTCGGCGCGGCCGGCGGGAGTGGTGCCGGAGCACGATCCTGGCTGGACTCTGCCATGCTGCTGGGCATGCAAACCGACCATGGGGCCATTGCAGGCCGGCGGCGGGGCGGCGCTGGCAGCGGGAGCAGCACGGCTGGCTCCTTAGCTGCGGCCGAGGTGCCAGTGGCGATGGCGCCGACAGCGGCAGCTGCAGAGAGATGGCGCCGGTCCTTTGGCAAGGGAGCACATGGTCCCCCATGGTGGCCGCCATGAGCCGGAAAGCTCACTCCCAGCACACGTGTCACTTCCGGGCAGCGGCGGTTTCTCCCATGAGCAGCTGCGTGCTGGGGCGGGCCCCAGGGCACTGGCCAATGGGACGAGGGNCCAGAGCGTCCTCACCTCAAACGCGGGCCCTGGAAAAATTTAATTTGTTTGTCTGTTTTGCACTTTATTTGTCGGGTTTTTGTGTTTGCGCAAAATAAACTGTGATTTTTGTGTGTTTTCTTCATTTTGGGGGTGTGTTTGTGACTTCTCTCAGAGTCTCTGCTCCAAAATCGCTGAATTTGTGGTAAAATCACCACAATGTGATGTCATACAATGTGGTGATACCAGCTCATGTCACTGCATACTGTATGCATACCTTCTGACAGTTTGAATTTGGATTGCTACAGTGCCTGCACAAGGTGTGGATGTGTCCATGGTGAAACTAGTTCAGAGCGTGGCCGTGGAGATTCAAGGATCCAAAAAGTTTAGTGAAAGGATTGGCAATAAAGCAGTGTTTCTTGCTGTCCTTCTCAGAAGTCATTGCAAATTACTACTCCCACTGTCAAAAGTCAAGAAGGCACGAAAGCTGCTCCATGTGTGGTCACTTGAAAATTGAAGGTAGAGATGGAGCATTTCCAACATGTTTGAACACACAAGAATAAATGAAAGGATACATAGCACCCACTGCAAAGCCTTTCAGATATGTACTTATAACTTCTGGTACAAAATATTATGATACCTAAGAACCAGAACTAAAGTGAGTCAGGAGCTGCAAGTTGCCCTGAAGCTGCAGCAGGGTACATGTGACTCAGCTGATGATACTCAGTTTCATGTATAAGTTGCCACTGTATTGATGCCCACAGCTGTATTGAGGGCATGAGTCATTGTCAAACTTTGAATTCCAGAAGGAGCAGGCTGGGATTCCAGTCAGATTTCAAACAGCAGATTTTATGTGTGTTGCGAGTGAGCTGTAGCTTGTGGAGAATTATCACAGCTTCCTCAGTAACGCACAAGTCTTAGTAAGTTTGATGAAGCACCTAATGTAACACGCTGTGTGATTACAATTATAAAGATAATAGAATCATAGAATAATGGGACGGACGTTTAAGGCCATCTGGTCTGTAATAATCGGGGATATCTTCAACTAGATCAGGTTGCAGAGAGCCTAATCCAACTTGACCTTGAATGTTTCGAGGGGTGGGAAACCTGCCACCTCTCTTGCCAACATATTTCAGTGTTTTATCATTCTCATTATAAAAAAATTTCTTCCTTATATCTAGCCTAAATCTACCTTATTTTAGTTTTAAACCATTATCCCCTATCCTATTGCAAGAGGCCCTACTAAAATTTTGCCCCTGTCTTTCTTCTAAGGCTCCTTTAATTATTTAAAAGCCACAGTCAGTTCTCCCTGGAGCCTTCTTTTCTCCAAGTTTAACAACCCAGCTCTTCCAGTCTTTCCTTATAGGACAGACATTCCATCCCTCTGATCATCCCCCAGCCTGGATCTGTAATGGGATTGCATGGACCCCAGTGCAGCACCTTGTACTTGACCTTGTTGAACCTCGTGAGATTCCCATGGGACCCCTTCTTGAGTTCACTCGGGTCCCTCTGGATGGCATCGTATCCCTAAGGAGTGTCAACTACACTGCTCAGCTTGGTGTCATTGGAAAAACTGCTGAAGGTCCAGTCACTGCCTATGTCATTGTATAATAGATAATACAGGCCCTATTAAGTTCCCTGAGAGTGAGCAGAACTTGAATGGTGTAAGCAGCTAAGTCCCAGAGGCGCACAGACAGCTGCTGTTCAGTTAGCACTTTCCCTGGGTGCTCCCAGGAAGAGGAGAGAGAGTTTTTTCCTGCCCTGTAGGGAGTTGGAGATGCTGAAGTTGGCACTGGCAGAGTAGCTTTTCATATGCTCTTTGACAGTGTGCTCATACTTACTTACCACACTCCAGAGAGAAGGGTCTGAGATTCTCCTCATTGTGCTAGGATGTCTGAGACAGAGACTTCAGACCTGTCTGACGGCTATTCTGCCTGTGTTTGTTCTCTATTTCAGACTCTGACATAAAGCGGCTCAGCTGCCCTGGTCCAGGTCACCTCCACTTGTTCACACATTTTTCTTTTTAAAAAAAGAAAATTATCGAGTGCTGCGTTAATTTTAAATTTCCTCAATCTCTGACATGTCAGAAAGGGAGAAAAGAAAATCTCATCACCTCTTCTCTAGCAAAGTAGTTTAAAGAGGAGATGACAGTATGTTTTAATTTTTTAAAAGTTCTCTCAAGCAAAATGAATACTTATTTTGTGCCTGAAAGCATCTATTTTCTTAGCCATAACTTCTAATGTCTGTTATTCGTAATGTACTCTTTGGCTTCTTGACATTCCCTAGAGATGTTCTAATCCCTGGCAATGTGTCATTCTTATAAGGTTTGATTTTTGCAGATTCTGAGTTACTCCTGGGAAAACATGGGATCCTCCTCAGGAGGAAAAGCCAGGCTGGTTCTCATTGTTGCCATGAAAGCAGCAGTTCCCCTGTACAAGAACTTAGCACTCCAGACTCTTAATTGCGTGCTACTATTGAAGACAACTGACATGAGATTTGACTTTTTGTTTGGTTCTTCACTACGTTTGCTATCTCATGAATAATCCTTTGGTCCATAAATTGAGCTGGGTCTTGCTCAGATGAGTCATGCAAATAGGAAGTAAGTGAATTTCCTGCCAGAAAGCAGGACAGTCCTGGACAACAGTCCAAAAAATTATGAACTTTGTGCAGCAATGCATCCAGATGCCACCAGCACAGGAAAGAGGCAAAACCAAGTGAGTAAGTGCAGGGTGCGTGAGAACTCTTTAAGCTGTCTTTTCCTGATGGCTCTGTGTCACCTCCCAGCATTCCCAACACTGAGTGTTAAAGCTTACTTAACAAGCTGAGCATGTGCAACTGAAAGCTGTCCTGAGGATCCTGGAGTCATTGTAAAAATTGAGATTTTGCGGGTAAATAAGTATTTTGTTGGCTGGCCTAGCGTACATCATTAAACCATGTATATAAAAGATCTGTAGGGAATGACATTGCTCTTACTTCTCTAAGTATGGTGTTTCTAAAGAACAAAAAAGACCTCAAATAGTCAAAGGAGCAGTTTCAATTCAGACCTTATGGGTCTAGTGCTGTAGTAAATGCCTTTGTCCTGTACAGAATTTCTGCCTTCCTTTGGGGTAATTGGTAGCTTTCAGGGTGACCAGTGTCAGAGTTTCTTGTTCTGTTCCTTGTTGTCCATACTCATTCTCCAGACAGAGGCAGGGTATCTGAGCCTGAAAGAAACACCTTGCAGCTTTATTTCATTTCCTGCTGCCATGTGACAGTGGCCCTAGCAAGAAATCTTTGAGGATGTCTACAGATGTGAGTATCCATCTTAACTGCAGCGGCTGTTACTGTATGATTTCTCACTGCACCCTCTCTTTCAGATCTCATGTAAGTCAGATGTTAAATACCTGTGTGACAGAGGCCCTGTGATTTTCTGCATAATAGTGACAACGGGACTTGTACTAAGACCCTGGATTGGTCAAATGTGCTGCCAATGCACTGACATTGCCAGAACAAATGTCCATGTCTCTAAACCATGCTTCTAATGTGGAGCTCAGCAGCAGCTCTTCAGAGCCAAAGTCCACTGTGCACCTGAGTACTGGCAGCTAGCTGCCTTTTGGAAACGGCAGACTTCTGCTAAACAAATGATATGTGTGAGACAGGTGGAGTATGGTTTGTTACTGCCAGAAATGGGAAGGAGAACACAAAAATAATGTGAAAAGTAGATCAGTTGCTTTGGTTACTACTCCTGTATCTCTAGCTGCTGCCATACAGAAATCAACTATGATGCATTTGGTGCCAGGTAACAATAATATTCGGATCTCAGAGGAAATGCGTGGTGGAGCAGGAGTCAGATGAATGTTACCTTGGCTGAGAGGTATCTGAGCAGTTTTCTGGGTCTGCCAGACCCTGCTTTGCATATATGTTTATTGCTCTGTATAACTGATTGACTACTGTTCTGATTGCACAACCTCCAAGCCAGGTGCCTGGCAATAACCATCTATTTTAAGAGGCATACAAATGATTTTCTGTCCTGTCTGGAATTCAGTATACCTTAATGGAGCTGGCCACAGGAAAGTTTCAATCTATTTCCAGCTTTCACTTTGGCAGGTTATTGATGTGCACTTCAGTAACACTAGATTAATGGTGGCAATAGTCACGTTAACCTTTCCAATCAGCTCCATGCTGGTTTCACATTGCTCTGCTAAGAGCCTGGAAGTGGCTTTTGGGACTCACAGATGCCATCTCAAAACAATTAAATACCGAGGAATGCCATTGCATTCCTTTGGCTTCATTAGCAATACCACTGTGCAATTGCATGTTAACTGTTATGAATGGCCAGTGCACCTGCTTATTTTCCTGAATGACTCTCAGCACATCCAGCAGTTTCAAGGCCCATGCTGACCAGCTACATATCAGAAGTGGAAGAGTAATCAGGCAGAGCAATGCCAGCAGTTGCTCTAGATATGAATGTTTGTATAATTTTTTATTGGAAAGAAGCAAGGATTTCACCTGGTGCCATTATTACACAACGTTTTTAGATGCAGCATCTCTACAGCTGCTATAACTCTTGTTGTGCATACCCCTGATAATATGGACACCTGAGATTCACGTGTTGCCACCTTCAGAAAACTGATGTTTTTGTCTAAATAATAAGAAATGTCAAGTACCCAGAACTCTTGAAGAAAACAAGTGGTCAGCCAAATGTGAGACAAATGGACTAAAAAAAGAGGGGGAGAGACAGAGAAGCAGAGAAAGGAATATCCTTTGAAGATTTCAAATTTCTGAAATATGTCTGATTTCAGCAGTCTTGCAGCACCTTTAGGTTGCAAAGAACTATATTGTCTTTGCCACTCTCCTTGGTATCCTTAGTCCCTGTAGCAATATTGGAGTTTTACATCACAGAAGCCTCCACAGACTGGTACAGCAGAGGAGGAAATGAATCAGTGTGCAAACTATGCTGGTTTTGGCTAGGGTAGAGTTAACTTTTTTCACAGTGTATAGTATAGGGCTGTGTTTTGGATTTGTGCTGAACACAGAGTTGATAATATAGAGATGTTTTTGTTACTGCTTAGCAGGGCTTACACAGAGCCAAGGTGTTTTCTGCTTTTCTAAGTACCACACTGACAAGGAGGTTGGGGGTATATGGGAGGTTGGGAAGAGACATAGCCTGGACAGGGGATCTGAACTGACTAAAGGGAGATTCCATACCATTCCAACATCATGCTCAGTATATAAAGCTAGGGGGAAGAAGGAGGAAGGGAGAAACATTTTGAGGGATGGCTTTTGTGTTCCCAAGAAACCATTGCATGTGATGGGGCCCTGCTCTCCTGGAGATGGCTGAACACTTGCCTGCCTATGGGAAGCAATGAATTAAGTCTTTGTTTTTCTTTGCCTGTGTGCATGGCTTCTCTTTTTCCCTATTAGATGCCTTTATCTCAACCTGTGACTTTTGTAGCTTTTACTCTTATGATTCTTTCCCTGATCCAGCTGGTTGAGGAGTCAGCAAGTGGCTGCATAGGGTTTGTTTGCTGGCTGGGGTTAAACCCTGACACAAACACAGGCAGGAGAAGTAGGGTAGCATTTGCAAAGGGAATAGCTGATTTTGCTAGTAGAAAACAAAGGACTGACCACCTGGGAGAGGGTGTAGCAGTTACTGCTTACTGGCTGAGAAGAAACCTGGGGGTTTGGCAGAAATCCTAAAAACACTCTGGTACTAAAAGGCAGCAGCACTCTGGCAAGGTCTCATGGCCTCACGGATACTGTTGATGCCATTCTCTGACATCTTCAATGACATCTTGTTGAAACGGGATTCTTGATGGTGCTCATCAGTCTCCAGTGTGTACAAAAGCAAATTGCTGAAGTGCAGGTTTCCATGGAGAATCTATTATGCTTTCTCCTTGCATATCTTAAGTTCTTACCAAAGACGAGCCAAAGCAATAAAATGCATTTAGCTGATATTGCTTTTACAAGGGGAAAAATATACGTTAGGGAGTGACTTTAAACATTATAGATTTAGAGGCAATGAACCAGGCAAAAAACAGTGTTTATGTTACCAGTTGTTAAAAATTAATAATCTTATAGAAACAAATTAACTAGATAGATACTTCACTAGTATTCAAAGATAGGAAAACCCTAATCAGAATCACATCTCCTCTGAAATTTTTTGTCTGCTGGCATTATTAGAGCGAACTATTCTTCCTTCACTGGAGCAGGCAGCCTGCCCTTGAGTGGTCCCTTATCACCCTGCCCTCGAATGGTCCCTTATCACTCTACATTTGTGTTCCTCCCAGTGGCAGCACTGTTCACACATTGATGACCAGTACTTGTTTAAATTTGTTATCGGATTTGATGTGTTGTTTTTTGTTGGTGGTGGTTTGGTTTTGTTTTGGGGGGTTTTTTTTGTTTTTTTTTTCTCTGCTCCGAGACAACAAAGAAATAGCTGATAACAACACTCTGTTGACAGCATGCCAGTGCAGGACAGACCTGATATGTGTCTTCTCTCAGGAGTGCAGTGGGATATTAAATACACCAGGCTGCCTGGTGGATACCTGTGGAGCGGAACTTTTTCCACCTTAGCTTCTTCATCACAGAGAGAATGGCTGCACCATGGTGTTTTAACAGCCCCTTCTGGACTGGTCACCTCTCTGGCTCCTTTTCCCCGCTGTGAGTACATCCTTTCTTACCTGCCACAACAATGCCATGCTGGCAGTAATCAGGTACTATCAGTGACTTGGATCATCTGCTTTCCCTCCAGCTTCTCATGGCATCACCTACATCAGCTTCTTGCTCAGCAACAAAACACTAGCACTAGATGCTTCTCTGGGGCCCCAGCTCCTAAAAGAAAATCTTTTACAGGCTATTTGGATCTCTATGGTGTTCAGGGCACATGGGGATACTTAGCATGCTATTTTCTGTTCTGTGGAGAGACCTTGAAGATCCCCTAGTTTCAACCTTCAAGTAAACCAGGTTGCTCAGAGCATCATCTGACCTGGCCTTTGACACTTCCAGGGATGGGTCATCTGCAACTTCTCTGGGCAACCTATTCCAGCACCTCATCACACTCACAGAAAAGAATTTTTTCCTAGTGTCTAATCTAGACCTACTCTCTTCCAATTTGAACACATGTCACAACAAGCTTTGGTAAATAGTCTTGCCCTGTCTTTTCTCTAAGTTCCCTTCAGGTATTGGAATGTTGCATTTAGGTCACAGAATGTTCTGAGTTGGAAGGGACCTACAAAGATTAAGTCCAAGCAAGCAAATGGCCCATAGAGGAATCAAATCCATGACTTTGGCATTATTAGCACCATGCTTTAATCAAGGTAATCTCAGGGTCCACTCCAAAGTCTTTTTTTTTTCCAGGCTGAACAATCCCAGTTCTCCTGGCCTTTCCTCATAGGAGAGGCGCTCTTATGAGGTGCTCTCAAGGAGAGAACTTGGGATTCAGCCATGTTAGATGATAATAGCTCAGAGCTAAGGTAATCAGATTTTTTTCTAGGAGGATGTAAGTAGAACTCACAAACCACAAAACCATTCTGGTTAATTCGGAATTAATTCAGAACTTTGTTAACCTTTTAGCCTTGGAAGGTTTTGCTCCAAGATGATTTAGTTTTTTTGAAAATCTTTTCTTAAATTGTGGCTCTATTCCTAGAGGGTATGGGAGGAAAATAAATGTAATAAACAACTCTCACAAAAGAGGAAATTTGTCTTCTTTGAGTTAAATCTTGATCTTCAGGAACCAGCTTTCAGGACTGTATATTACTTTTTCTTCATCTTTTTTTAATCTTTGTAGCATTCTAAAAGACTGACTAGTTAGTGTATAAACCAATTCCCACTGACACAAGATGCAGCACACTCACCCCTACCAGCTTTATCACTGTAACAAGGTACAATGACTAAACAGTCATTTCACTGCTTGCGATTTTTTTTTCTGTGTAACCAGTTTGTACAAGGCCAATTCTTTCTCTTTGGTAAATGATGCGCAGAAAGTGGTATTTCCATTAGATCACCCAGTGCATAAATATAAAAGAGTTTAATTCTCTATGTGACACAATTATTTCCAAAAGGAAGAACTGGAAATAAATACCACAGTGAACGTATCTGCAGGAATTTATGAGAGACTAATTGGTTTTATCCTTAGTGACACTGTCAGAGTTATGTCCTGATCTATGCAGTATCTTAATGCCTTGAGAATGGGCATACTTAAAGTGCCAGAAGATAAGATAAAAATGCTGTTTAAAAGATTATGTCTTGCATCAATTTTCTGCCAGCAGCTGGACTGCCAGAACACTACAGGATATTCTTTTTTACACCTTCTCTGTGCATTTTTGTTCCATAAGGTACAAAGCAATCACTGTGTTACATGTTGAATGTTTAGCAAATACTGAAGACATTGTCCTTTGTGTGCTTCTGCTCACTAATGCAAATTAAGCTATTGTTATTACTGTAGTCTTTAATACTGCAACTAGTACATCAGGAAGAAGAATGGTAATGCAGTATATGATCATGCCTATATTGTATAAAAGGGTATTTAGACCAACAATTCCACTAGCTTTGCTGCATAGAAAGGAGAAGGAAAGAAAAGAGAAGGAAAAAAGAAGGAAAAAAGCTGCTGTGAAGCCTTCCCAGTAAAATTTTTCCTGCCCTAAACCCTGTTCCAAAAAAGCAAGAATTCAATCCCTAGCATTCTGCCTTTTCATCCTTGATACAGTAATACCTCATAGCCACAGCGCTGGGCACTGTGCAGGAGATGGGGACTGCACCAAAGGGGACTGCACCAAAGGGTTCAGGATGTGCAGCATGCTCAACTGACAGGTCTTCTTCTTGTTGTGAGTGAGGTTAGAGTCTGAACCATTCCTAAAGCACATTTAGACACTCACAAGTCTATGGGACCAGATGAAATTCATCCAAGGGTACTGAGGGAGTTTGTGGAAGAGCTCACTAAGGTGCTCTCCATCATTTATCATCACTCCTGGAGAACTGGGAAGGTCTGAGACAACTGGAGGTTGACATGCATCTACAAGAAGAATCAGAAGGAGGATCCAGGAAACCACAGGTCTGTCAGCCTGACCTCAGTTATGGACCAGATCATCTTGGGTATGATCACATGGCACATACAGGACAACCAAGGGATCAGGCCCAGCCAGCATGGGTTTAGGAAAGGCAGATCTTGCCTGACCAACCTAATCTCCTTTGACGACCACATAATCCACCTAGTGGATGAGGGAAAGGCTGTGGATGCAGCCTATGTGGTCTTCAGACAAGCCTTTGATCCTGTATCCCACGGCATTCTCCTGGAAAAGCTGGCAGCCCGCTGCTTGGACAGGTGCACTTTTCACTGGGTTCAGGAAGTTTTCCCCAATATTGGAAGTGCCCAGGCCAGGTGAACAGAGCCATTATCTTGTAGTTGTGCTGACAGGTCATGTTCCCCTTAGCCTTTCTGCTCTCTAGTAATTCCGGTTTGCTGATTCAGTGCCTGGCTTGGATCTTCCCACGTAGGACGCCCCCCACCAAGTGCTGAAATTACTAGTGAAATGCCCGAGCTGCTCCTGGTTGTAGATACACCTGTGCATGAACCTCTCCCAGTTTTAGCCATTCAGGCAGTGACATTTGGCTTCTCCCACAAACTGGAACGTGCCTGTGTGGGCAGGGACACAGTTCAGGGGGTGCTCTCCCACAACTTCAGGAGCCCTCACAACAGGTTGGGAGCTCACATGGGCACCCTAGATCCCTCTTTCCTATCCCCTCTGTTCCAGGACCATCACAGCATGGGCTACTGGGTGGAGAGAAGCCCCTCATCAGCCCCCCAGGGTGGGGCAGGGGGGTAGGGACCCTTTAATGTGAATCTTTTCCCCCAAAGCCCCAGGAAACTGCTCCAGAGCTCAAGTGATGGGGTTTGTAGGGGGACCTCCATGGAACCCGCCTTCCCACCATCCCTCTGACTGCCATCCAATGCCCCTTTTCCCCCTCTTCCACCCCTTTCCCATTGTTTCCACTGCATTGCCTTGCCTACCCCTCCCTTGCTGTGTTTTGTCTCCCAGCCTCTTCCTTTGATTTGCCTTCCCATGCCTTGCCTTTCCTTCCACCATCATGCCTTTCCTTGCCTACTCCACTTTTGCTCTACCTTGTCTACCCTTGCCTTGCCTGCTCCCCAGCAAGGCAAGGCAAGGCAAGGAAGGGGTAGGCAAGGCAAGAGAAGTCAAACAAGGGCAAGTAAGGCAAGGCAAGGCCAGGCAAGAAAGGAGCAGTTTAAGTAAAGGTAATATATAAGGTAATGCAAGGGAGGGGTAGAGAGGAAGCAAAAAAGCTAGGCCAAGTGTTTCAGGTGCAGAGGATATGGACATAAAGCCTTAGCTTTCTCTAATGGTACCTCAGGTGTAGAAATTCTAAAACATATATAATTGTTGATAATTGGCTCCAGATTTCTAGGATGGGGTTCACAAAGTGAATTAAAGTGCCCTTTCTTGGGAAGGAAAAGATGTAGTCCCACTGTTTGTGGAACAGGTGATAAGGTACCCTGGGGAGGTAAACTTCTGGCCCCTTTTGCATAGGAACAATTTTTGGATGTATGCAATATGGGAGTTTGTGTTGCTTCTTGATGCTGTGCAAATAAGAGTTTGCACATGAAAGGCGGTGGTCATCCACAATTGTTTCTTTGGGAATAGTGACGTTTGCAACTTGCATCTGCACTTTATCTTGTTTAACTAGTTTAGTCCTAGTACCTTGACTGTTTTTACAAGTCTACACCACCATCATGTGGTGGGTTTATGAGAGGCGGAAGAGTATGGGTAAAAGCCAAGAGCTTTCTGTGCTGGCACAATTAGTGTGGGAGCAGTTAGTGTAGGGATTCAGCTTTGGATCTGGGCTCTACGAGGCTGAAAGAATGTGATCTTGCATATATGAGGGAAGGAAGGTGAATCGTGTCCCTGTTGGCTGTGCAGCTTATAGGCTGCAAAAGAGAAGTGAATCTAGCACTGTTTTTTTCTTCTAGAACCTTTTCTGTGGGACCAGAAGCTGAATGTTTTTCATTTTGTAAATGGATTCTGTGACACTGAAGGTTTGTGAGGGGACATATAGTTGAGCATATAGATCTGTGTGTGTCGTGCAGTTTATAAGCTGCAAGGTGAAAGTGGAGGCCAGAGCTGACTTTTTGTTCTTATTCCTTTGGTATGGGAACAATTGCTGGATGTCTTAAGTTTTGAAGCTGGGCTCTGCAGGAGTGAAAGAATATGATGGTACGTGCAGCTGAGCAGAAAAGTACCTAACTCCAGGAAGTGTATTGCTTTTCAGAGGAGGTGAGTTAAATGTGGAGACAGCAACAGCTTGCTGAGCAGACACCTTTTGTGACCCATATTTACACTTGATTAGTTAGTTTAGGTACAGTATCTTTGCAAGATTGAAAGAATGTGGGAATACATCTAGTTGGAAAGAAAACCTCATACCCCCAGTGTGTCCCATGGAGTCGTTGATATCATTTCAAAGGGACTGTGAAACCAATTAACTCTTTTCTCCCCTTTTGTTTTGGATTAAAATTATGGACCTGGGCTCAATGAGAAGAAAAATGTAAGGGTGCATACATGTGAAAAAAAGTGCATAACATCAACATTTGTTTTGCAGTTTAAGTCTGCATGGGAAAAGTGATGCCCGGCACTGTCTTTTATGTTCTAGGACATTTTAAGGCAGGAGATTGTGAAGGTCTCTATGTGAGATTGAAAGTAGAGGATGCAACATCCAGCTTGGAAGAAACTTTCATAGGCCCTTCACCTTCCCTTTGAAACCCTTAACTGGCACTAGAAGCAGGGGACAACCTGAATTCATGCACCAGGACAGAAGCAGTTACTGTGATCCCACTTCTCCTCATAACTTTTCAACTCCACATCACAGGATCTGTCTATACACGTTCCTTCTCATAAGTTTTCCCATCTGAAGCTCAGAGACAAAATTGGAAGTCCTGCAAAAAAAGCTGGTTCAAAACAGTTTCAGCAGAGAATGCTCTTGCTTGCGTAACATGACTGAACATGGTGAGTTAACTCACCTCTTGAACTGCATCACACATCCCTGCAAATACGCACTTATTCCCAAGTTCTAGTACCGTTCTAGTCTCACATATCACAGTTTCAAATCTTCAGATGTCCAGCAGTGGCTCCCATAATAAAAGGCCTATAACCAAGAGCCAGAGCTGGCCTTCACCTTTCCCTTGTAGCCCATAAACTGTACTGGTGGTACTCAATTACATATACCATCACATTCTTTTAGTTTCACAGTATCCATAGCTAAGGCAGTTTCCAGCTACAGTTCTAAGACATAAATGTGCCAGGACAGAAAGCTTCCACTGACTTTCTCCCTTGCCTGCAAAAACCTGTATTGTTTCCCACCTGTTCAGTGTCTCAGAGTCCAAAGTGTCCATCTGTATCTCCCAGAGAAGAAAATATCAAGACAGAAGGAGTTCTTAGATTATCCTGTCTCCTAGCAGCCTTTAAACTACACACAACACATGGAGGAAATGCACCTTCCTTCTCAGCTATACGTGTCATCACATTTTGTGACTTTCACAGATCTATTTCAAACCTTCAAATGTCCAGCAGCTGCTCCCATAGAAAAGGTATCAGAATAAAAAGCAAGTGCTTCTCTGCACTTTCCACTTGCTGGCATATAAACCACACCAAGCACAGCGGTGCATGATGTACTTTCCTTCTCATCTACATGTATCATCATATTCTCTGAATCTCTGAGTCCAACGCTAAACTGCATTGTTTCCAGCTAGATCTTGAAGAAGAAAATAGGCCAGCACAGAAAGCTTTGGCTGACCTTCCCCCTTAAAATTGATAACTTGAGTTCAGAAAGCAATCAGGTGGCAGTCAAGCTCATCTTACAGTCTGTAAACTGCAGTCACACTGCTGTGTTTTGCACTTTCTTTCTCACCTGCAAGTATCATCATCTATCTTCACTCTTACAATGTCCANTGGAGGAAATGCACCTTCCTTCTCAGCTATACGTGTCATCACATTTTGTGACTTTCACAGATCTATTTCAAACCTTCAAATGTCCAGCAGCTGCTCCCATAGAAAAGGTATCAGAATAAAAAGCAAGTGCTTCTCTGCACTTTCCACTTGCTGGCATATAAACCACACCAAGCACAGCGGTGCATGATGTACTTTCCTTCTCATCTACATGTATCATCATATTCTCTGAATCTCTGAGTCCAACGCTAAACTGCATTGTTTCCAGCTAGATCTTGAAGAAGAAAATAGGCCAGCACAGAAAGCTTTGGCTGACCTTCCCCCTTAAAATTGATAACTTGAGTTCAGAAAGCAATCAGGTGGCAGTCAAGCTCATCTTACAGTCTGTAAACTGCAGTCACACTGCTGTGTTTTGCACTTTCTTTCTCACCTGCAAGTATCATCATCTATCTTCACTCTTACAATGTCCAAAGAGCCACTGATAGATTTATCTCACAGAAAAATATGTTATGCCAAAAACATTTTCCAGATTAGCCCTTCTCCTGGCAACCTTTCTACTACACACAACATACTGGGGCTGTGTATAAATGCATGAACGTTCCTTTAAAGATCTTTAAAATGTAATTTTTTTTTCACCCTAGCAGATCCCAGTTTTAAAGTTTAAAGCATCAGAAGCTGTTCCCACACAAAAGTTCCTAGACCAAAACTCCAGTGCTGGCTTTCACAATCCCCTTGGAATGTATAAACCACACCAATGCCACTGGTGCTATGCACTTTGCTTCTCAGCTTTACGTACCATGACATCCTCTCTGTCTCATAGAGTCCAAAGCTAAACCAAACAGTTTCAGGCTCGAGCTCGCTCAGAGAAATGTGCATGATGTTATATCTACCTGAGAATGAACATGTGGAACAAAATGGGGTTTGTGCAGCTCAGAAGGAAAGTTCCATTTCATTCACATGTAATTTGTAGGCTTCAGGGGAAGTTTAATGTCAATGCTTTCCTTTGTTTTTTGGGAGCATCTGCTGGACTTTTTGAGGTTTGAAACTTGGATCTGACAGAGTGAAAAAATGTGATGGTATATAGAGCTTGCAAAGGAAGGTGCGCAGTCCCAGAGAGTGGTGTGTTTATGAAAGTCTATGAGATGAAGGAGAAATTTAGCAAGTGTGTGTGTCCTGGCACAGTTTTCTGTGCGAGAAGTGTATGCAACTCTGTGAAACCTGAAAGTGCTTGATGGTACATTTAGGTACATGCAGAGCACCACAAGGTGTGTGTAGTTTACAGGCTGCAAGGCAAAAGTGACTGCCACTTGACTGTGGAAAGCATAGAGCTTTGCATAAATAAGGGGTAGGTCACTGAAAGCTTTCTTTCATGGCATGCTTACCAGTAGGAGCTGAAGCTCAAAACTTTTTTGTTTCAATTTAGCCGGCGTGATTGAGCGTTTGTGATGACACAACTAGGTGAGAAGTGCAATGTAGCCTTATGCAGATGTGCTATTAAAAAAAGTCTTAGCTTTAGAGCATTGGTCTTAGCCTTCCCTAGCTCCTTGGAAACTACACTAAATATAATGCTGTTGTGTGCTTTCCTTCTGAACTACTTACGCCATCTCACTCTTGCGATATGAATAGAAACAGAAAAACTTTCAGACACAGCTCGCTCAGATAAATGTGCCGCCACATAAAGCTCACTCGACATACCCCTTATGTTTGGAGACTTTTATTTGCAACACAGTCAAGTGGAAATCACTACCTCCTTGCAGCCAGTCACACTATGGTGCTCTTATAGGACACACACAGTTGCTGAATTTCCCCTTCTCTTTGCAGCCTTTCATGAACGTGCCACATGCTGGGGCTGTGCACCTTCCTTCCCAGCTGTCTGTACTGTCACATTTTTTCACTCTGTCAGATCCCAATTTCAAACCTTAAAACATGCAGCAGATGTTTTCAGAAAGAAAGCTACTAGAACAAAGAATCAGCATTGCTGTTAACCTGTCCCGGCTGCATAGAAACTGCACTAAGTTTATCAGTGATTTATGCTTTCCTTCTGAGCTACTTGTACCATCACACTCTTGTGCTCTGAATGGAAACCAAAAAGTTTCAAGCCACAGCTTGCACAAAGAAATGTGCCAGCACAAAAAATTTATTCACACCTTGCCCTATATGATTAGAAACCCGGATTTGCACCACAGTTAAGTGACAGGCCTCTTCCCTTTACAGCCTGCAAACTGCAGTCCCACTGTTGTGCTCTACACATTCCTTGTCACCTGGAAGTATCATACATTTTCAGTGTGGCAATGTCCAAAGAGCAACTGACAGACTTCTTGCACAAAAAAACATGCCAAGGTAAAAGAAAGTAGCTCAGAAGGAAAGTAAAGAGCACCATTGTCTTTATGTAGTTACTAGGCAGAAGGGGAAACTTCTTTTTTTTTTGTTCTAGTAGCTTTTTTTCTGGAAGTATCTGCTGAATGTTTTAAGATTTGAAAACGGGATCTTACACAGTGAAAAAATGTGGCAGTATAGATTACTGAGAAGGAAGTTGCACAGTCCCAGTATGTGGCATATTTGTGAATGGCTGAGAGGTGAAGGGGAAATTCACCAACTATGTGTGTCCTGACATAATTTTCTGTGTGAAAAGTGTATCAGGCATTGTGAGACTCAAAGTTCTTAACTGTACTCTTAGGCGAAGAGAACATGCAGAACATTATGGGGTATGTTTACGGGTTGCAAGGGGAAAGTGACTGCCATTTGATTGTGGAACACATAGAAGTTTTGAATTAGAAGGGGTAGGTTATAAAAAGCTTCTCTCCTGGCCCACTTACCTGTATGAGCTGTATCTCAAAACATTTCAGTTTTGATTTAGCCTGCAAGATTGAGAGTATTGATGGTACAAATAGGTGAGAAGTGCAATGCAGCCATGTGTTTCATGTAGTTCTTTGGTTGCAGGGGAAAGAGACAAAACAGCAGTGGCTTTTTGTCCTAGGACCATTTTCATGGGATCAACTCCTGGACTCTTTAATGTTTCAACATGAGATCTGTAAGAGTGAAAAAATGTGATGGAACACACATCTGAGAAGGAATGTGCAGAGCCCCAGTGTGTTTTGTGCAGTCGAAAGGATTCAATGAAGCGGGTTGATGCAGCAAGTGTTTTTCCCCTGGTAGATTTTTCTGTGTGAGAAGTCTGTCAGTGGCTCTTTGGTCATTGCCACACTGAAAGTGTGTAGTGATACTTCCAGGTGAGAAGGAATGTGCAGAGCACTGCAGTGGGACTACAGTTTACAGGCTGTAAAGGGAAGAGGCCTGTCACTTAATTGTGGTTCAAATCCGGGTTTCTAAACATAAGAGGCAAGGTGTGTGAGATACTGGATTTGAATCTCAGTTGATTATATAATTATCTGGGTCAGAATAAACCAGCAAGAGTGTGGGAAGGGCAAAGCCTGCAGCCACATGGTCAGGCCAGGGCTGGAATGCACATCGCTTGCAGCTGCAAGGCAGTAGTGGAAGGCATGTGGTTCCTGGAAGCCACATGACAAAGGCTATCAATCAAAATCCTGCCTGGTAGCCTGCCTACCCCATACCTGCTGGAACCTCTGAATGGCTATAGCACCCCTTGCTCTGGCCTGGAGGGTACTGAGTGAGGGTGAGCCAGATATCCCACCTGGAAGGCATGGCCATGGAGGGCACGATACAATGAGGCTAACTTAAAACCACTGAGTGGATTCTACTAAGCTTTGTGCTGATTTGCTTTGTGTTGGCTGCTTCTATGGAATGCTTCCACCTTGGTTGTAAGTCACCCCTGAGACCTTTTGTCAAAATGCTTTAATTTCTTTTTAATGAGATAATAAAATTTAAAAGAAATTCTCTTGGGAAAGCGTGTCACTGTTTTACTTTCCATTAGAATTCAGGGTAATAATGAACTAAAGTCTTTGCAAAAGTTTGGTTGAGTGAAATCAAGCCTTAGATATAAGCAATATTCCCAGTTAAGCCTGTGGATTTGAGACTAGGGCATTACAAGGTATGAGAAAGCTTTTTGTCCTCGCATACATCTCTGTGAGAGCTGTGGCTCAAACCTTTTTGGTTTCCATTCAGAGCACAAGAATATGATGGTAAAAGTAGCTCAGGAAGAAAGTGCGGAGTGCTGTTCTACTTAGTGTAATTTATAGGCAGCAGGGGAAGATTAATACCAGTGCTAGCTCTTCAAGTAGCTTTTTTTTCTGAGACCATTTCCTTGATGTTTTAAGGTTTGAAATTGGGATCTGACAGAGTGAAGAAAACGTATCAGTACAGACAGCTGAGAAGGAAGGTGTACAGCCCCAGCACATAGTGTGTTTGTCACAGACTGTGAGGCAAAGGGGATATTTAGAAACCATGTATTTCCTAGCACATTTTTCTGTGCAAGAAATATATCAGACACTGCAAGAGTGAAAGTGCCTGATGGTACTTATAGTTGAGTAGGGAAGATTACTGCATCCTGGTGTGACTACAGTTCATAGACTTCAAGGGGAAATAGGACTGCCATTTGATTGTAATGCGAATTTAAGTTTGCAAATGCACATCCTTCTGTTCTGGCAAATTTTCTTTGTAAAAGCAAATTGCTTTTTCACCTTTGGATCTTCACATTGGTTGGTTTGGAGAGAACCACAGTACATTAACTTCTTTTTCAAGTACACAGCACCATCTGTTGAGTTGTTGAATGGCGGCAGTGGGAATGTCCACTAGACAATGCTGTGTACACAAAAACCAGACAAAGTGCCACTCCAAAGGTGAAAACGTCTTGTCTTGTCACTGGTCTCATATAAAATGTGTCAGTATAGAAAGGTTTCGCTGACCTTCCCCTTTCATGTGCAAACTCTTATTTGCACCACACTTGAGAGGCAATAGGAACTCTTTCACAGTTAAATGTACTAATAAATTTTTTCACTCTCACAGAATCCAGCTGCCGAATTGAAAACATCTGGCAAAAACAGAGCTCACCAAATTGCCAGGTGAGAGAGCTGTTGCTGGCTCTGTCAGCTGCACCCACTGAACTGCACCACACACCCTCATATGTGCACTTTCCTTCTCAGCTCTATGTACCATCATAATCCTTCAGTCTTATGGAGTCAGGATCCAAAACTGAACCCCACCACTAAGTGCTCAGACACTAAAGGAACCAGGACAAAAAAAATCTCAGCACCTTAGCTTTTAAATTCCTACTCTAGCAGTTCAATAGCTCTAACTGGTAGCACTGTATACCAGGAAAAGCACTTGAATTCACCAGGACACTCTCTAAATCACCCAGTGTGTGAATCCAAAAATTACTTCCTTGCCAAAGAGAGGAACTATGACCCCATCTCAAAAGAAATGTGATCCCTGTCTCCAAAACAGAAAATATCCAGGCATTGGTCCCATACAAAGGTGACAGAATACTGTTCCTGGTCATTATCTCCCCAAGGAAGCGTATCACCTGCACACCCAGACTGGGGATAGCTGCTTACCTTGCTCAAAATAAATGTATGGCCAAAAATTTTAGAAAGTCACCTAACAATTGAATATGTTGTGATGTTTCTCACGCACAAAAGATGTCAGATATGAAACCTGTTGCTGTCCCTTTCATTCCCTGGGCACCTGATTATTTGCAGCACAAGCACTAGGACTATTCCTTCTTAAGGAAGAGTATTGTTATTCCTTTTCAGAAGATTAACTCCAAAATTTGCATACCAACTCGATAATTTCAATTGTTGGGGGATTGCCAGGACAGAAAGCTGCTCCTGGCTGCTATGACCCATGATCTGCACCAGAAGCTCTAGGCATATCTGCCTTCCTTCCCATGTATAAGCACTGTGACACACCTTCAAGAGCTTGGAATTGAAAGTTGGATACCACCCTCAATATTGTATACATCCATTAATTGCTCCTACATAAAAGGGGACACATAAAAGAGAATTGTCTTGCTGGAGTTTACCTCCCCAGGGCCCCTTACCATCTGTTTTGCAAACAGTGGGACTATATCGTTTCCTTCCCAAGAATACTCACTCCCCACCCTAGAAATTTGGAACCAATCATCAAAAACTGTATATGCCTTGGATTTTCTACACCAGAGGTACCAGAACAGAAAGCTGAGATTGGTCTTTATGTCCACTGGGTAACCTATCCTCCTCACCTGCCTATTTGTTCTGCTTCCTTTCTACACCTCCCTTGCATTACCTTATGTTCTGCCTTAACTGCCCTTTTCTTGCCTGGTGTTTCCTTGCCTTCCTGCCCTCATTTGACTTCTATTGCTGTGCCTACCCCTTCCTTGCCTTACCTTGCTTGCCCATCCCTTGCCTGGCCTTGCCTTGCCTGCCCCTCCATTGACTTCCTTGTTGCCTACCCCTACCTCTCCTTTCTTGGCTTACTGGTACCTTGCCTTCCTCTCTTCTGCCTTGCCTTGCATACCCTTGCTTTTCCTTGTCTTGCTTTGCTTTGACTACCCTTACCTTGCTTTGCATACCTCTCCACACCTCCCTAGCCTTGCTTTATCAGCCCCTGTGTTGCCTTACCTGACCTTCGCCCTTGTGACTTGCCTTGCCTTTCACTCCCTTTCCTTGCCTTGAATTGGCTTGCAAACCTCTCCCCTGCCTTGCCTTGCATGCTCATCTCCTGCCTTGCCTTGTCAACCCCTGGCTTGCCTGGCCTTGCCTTGCCTTATCTTCCCCTCCTTTGACTTGCTTTGCCTAGCCTACCCCTCACTGGGATTGCCCTTGCCTTCACAGATTTCACAGAATATTCTGAATGGAAAGGGACTAACAAGGATCATCTGGTCCGACTCTTAAGTGAATAGCCTTCTTCTCCATTGCCTTGCCTTGATGCCCTGCTTTGCCTTGCCTTACTGACCTCTCTGTGTCCTTGCCTTGCCCTGCCTAGCCCTCCCTTGCCTTACATACCCATCCCCTGCCTTGACGTGCCTACCTCTCCCTATTCTTGCCTTGCCTATGTATCACTGGACTTGACTTGCCTTCCTCTCCTCTGCCTTGCCATGCCTATGTCTCCTTTGCCTTGCCCTGCCTATATGTCCCTTGCCTTGCCCTGCCATTTCTATGCCTCTTTTGCCTTTCATGGCCTTGCCTACCCTGGCTTAATTGTGTAACCCTTTCTTGCCTGGCCTGGCCTTGCCTTGCCTGCCCCTCCTATGACTTGCATTGCCTTGCTTACCACTCCCTTGCCTTGCCTTCCCCATTTTGACTTGCCTTGCCTACCCCTCTCTTCCCTTGCCTTAATTGCCTACACTCCCTGGCTTGGCTTTCACCGCCTACATCTCACTTGCCTTCCTTACCTTGCATTGCCTTGCCTTGCTGTGTCTGCCATTTCCTTCTTTTGTCTTGCCTACACTTGCCTTGCCTCTCCTTACCTACTATTGTCCTGCATTGTTTTGCCTATGCCTCCCTTGCTAACTCCCCCCTTGCCTTACTTGTCCTACCCCTCCCATACCTTCTCTTGTCTATCCGCATCTTGCCTTGCCTTGTGTCGTCCTCTTTCCTAACATTGTCTACCCCTACCCGGTCTTCCATTCCCTACCTTTCTTTTCCCTTGGAAAACTACCTACAACTCTCTTGCCTTGCTTTTCCTGCTCCTCCTTTGACATGCAAGGCGGGGTGGGGTAGGCAAGGCACAGTGAGGGAAAGGTAGACAAGGCAAGGCAGTGGGGCAGTAGGCAGGGACATGCAAGGGAGAGGTAGGAGACACAAGGCAAGGTAAGGGACTCGGGTGGTAAGGCAAGACAAGGCATGTATTAGCATGGAAGAGAAGGAAAGGAAGGAACAAGCAAGGAAAGACCATGAAAGTGCAGGGCAGGCAAGGCAAGGCAAGGGAGGTCTAGGCAAGGAAAGGAAAGACAAGGGATGGTTAGGAAAATAAAGCAAGGTAAGGGAGGGGCGGTCAAGAAGAGGCAAGGCAAGGAAGAGCAAGGCATGGCACAGCTAGGCAACGGAAAGCAAGGCAGGAGTAGGTAAAGAAAAGCAAGGCAAGTCAAAGGAGGGGTAGGCAAGACAAAGGATTGGAAGGTTAACAAAGGCAAAGCACCGGGGGGTAGTCAAGGCAAGGCAAGGAAAATAAAGCAAGGCAAGGGAGGGGTGGTCAAGAAGAGGCAAGGCAAGGTAGAGCAAGAGTGGAGTTGGCAAGGCAAGGCAAAATAGTGGAAGGAAAGGCAAGGCATGGGAAGGCAAATCAAGGGAAGAGGCTGGGAGATAACATACAGCAAAGGAGGGGTAGGCAAGGTAATGCAGTGGATGGGTAGGCAAGGCAACGAAATGCAAGGCAGGGGTAGGTCAGGCAAGGGAAGGGACAGTTAAGCAAGGCAAGGGAGGGCAGAGGAAGGAATGGCAAGACATGTGTAGTCAAATCAAGACAGGTAAAGGTGGGGTAGGCAAGGCAAGGCCTGAAAGTGAGGAGCAGGAAAGGTAAGGCAAGAAAGCTGCAAGCAAGGGAAGGCATAGGAAGGGAGGGGTAGGCAAAGCAATGCAAATTAAAGAAGGAACAGGTACAGCAAGACAAGGGAGACTAATGTCAAGCAAAGCAAGAAAAGAGGGAGAGGCAAGGCAAGGCAGGGAAGGGTATGCAAGGGAAGGCAAGGCAGAGGAGCGGGAGGCCATTCACTAAAGAGTTGGACTCGATGATCTTTGTTGGTTTCTTCAGAATTCTGAATTCAGAAATTCAGAATATTCTGGGAAATCTGTGAAGACAAGGGCAAATCCAGTGAGCAGTGGGCAAGGCAAGGCAAGACCAGTGATGGGAATGAAAGGCAAAGAAAGGCTAGGGCCAGGTAGGGAAGGCAAGGCAAAGCCATGGAGTTGTAAGGAAGGCAAGGAAGGGGAGAGGAAGGCAAGTCAAGTTCAGTGAGGAGTAGCCAAGGCAAGGCAATGCCAGGCAAGGAAGGGGGTTGGACAGCAGGCAGGAGGACAGTGGGAAGGGGAGTTCCATGGAGGTCCCCCCGCATCCCCCATCACTTGAAGCCTGGAGCAGTTCCCTGGGGCTCTGAGGCAGGAGGATGTGAACTGAAGGGGCCCTGTACCCTCCTGTCCATCCCTGGGGTCTGGTGGGGGTTTTCCCACAGTTGGGGCGGTGGAAGATCCTCTCCCTCCTGTGTGTCTGCTGATGCTTGATGAGATGGGAGCTGATCCAAAACCCCTTCCCATATTCAGGATACTTGTAGAGCTTCTCCCTATTTGCAGGCACTTGGGGGGTGATGAGGTTGGAGCTGTTGCTGAAGGTCTTCCCACATTCCAAATGCTTGTAGGGCTGTTCCTCAGTGTGGGTGTCCTGGTGGTAGATCAGATGTGAGGTCTGGCTGAAGATCTTGCCATATTTCAAATACTTCTAGGGCTTCTCCATGGTGTGAAGCAGCTGCTGGAACATCAGCTCAGAGCCCCAGCTGAAGTTTTGACTGTGTTCCCAGCAGAGAGTGGGTCTCTCCTCCTCGGAAAGGAAGGCAGAAAAATGAAGGAATGAAAGGAAGGAAGGAAGGA
>VYZS01036497.1:4054-24605 GCA_013400695.1 Neodrepanis coruscans
TAGAACAGATGAACCACATACTGAGAAATGAACAGGCCAGATTGTCTAGTGCTCAGCACCCACCATTGAGGACAGATTTTCCGGAGAACTCAGTTTCCAAGGAGGCATCTAAATAAGTGACAGATACTCAAAAATGGAAATGTGCCCACTTATTTTGGTGCTCAACTAGTGCTAGAGCTGCTCTGAAAAATTTGCTCTGATATGCCTGTTCTCCTTCACTTACGCCACAAGACTTCCAAATTTCCCTCTTTCATACCCTGTTTAGGTCTCTCTGCCATACTCATCCTTGTGCCATGCCACAGGCCTCAACTGACTTTCTTCTGCTTGTTGCTGTGTCCTTCTGCATCATTAAATGGTCAGCATATTCATACACTCACATTTCTGTCAAGGGGCCCATCAGGGCTAATGCCCCCAAATGCAGAACATATGTGCAACATAAATTAATTGTTAAGGCTAATGCTGATTGAAGTTTGGTAATTCAGCCTTCAGGATATACCATATGTTTGAAGTGTATTGTCCAAGTTTAGCTTTTAAACTCCCAGGGGCAGGGACCACTCCTTCCTCTGTGTTTACATAGCATCAATGAGACCAACAGTGCTTGGGTCTGAAATACATTAACCTTAGCCAATGCATTGTTAGGTTTAATAATGACTAGTTAACATTAAAGCACAATGGATAAAATATATAGACAAAGACATATTTTGGCAGAGATTTCGTCGTGTTTTTCCTACCCAAGTAAATGGTCACTGGTCATCTGCATCATTGACATTTTCTTGGAAAACTCATCTTCATATTGCACCATTTTGATTTTCCCTTGCTCAACAATTGACACTAGGCCATGGACCACTATTTATAGTAACTTAGTCAGAGTCCACTAAACTTCAAAGTCTAGAATAGCAAGGCACCTAAATGAGACACCAGACAGTGAACTCTAGGAATCATAGAGCCAGGGTGTAAATAGGCAAAGGAAAATAAAGGTTTTGAATGCAAGAACTTAATGTCATTTCTTATTATTTATCTCATTAATCTGTAGTCTCTAGAAAACACACTCAGGGGTTACTGTACAAAGGCCCTCCAGTGGGAGAATAAGAGAACTATAGGAATAAATTCAAACCCCTTCTGAACTGACAGGCTGTTTTCCAGTGCGAGTTATGCAACATGTTAGTTCCTCTAGGTACAGGACCAGTGGGATTTAAACTTGTACAGCAGATGGTCTGTGCATCATTGCTGGAATGCGCCTGCTGACCCTAGGGCAGAGCCTGAATGGACTTCAAAAGAGAGACTGAGCATGCTTCAAAGTGTTATTGTTTAAATGTTCCACTAAATGGGGACTCCGGAACAAAATATCTAGCTGAGGTCAGTCTGAAAAATGTCAACACACATAATGAGAAAACAGTATGTTGTGTGAGAAACATCATTTCATAGGGGTATTCTGGCTATTTTGAGCTGAAAAAAACCCAACCACTTTTATTGCGTGTGTCAGCAGGTTGTCATAATCTAAGTGTCATTCTTCATGAGCTAGGAGCTTCATTTGCTTTTGCTGGAAAGAACAAGGTGTATATGTGAAGGTCATAAATACCTTTGGAAAGTGAGGTTTGTCCACAGACAGGTACACTGGGAGAATTGTCAACCAAAGTTATGGTAAAGGTGTGTTGCAATACAGCTTTGACAGCCTTGAAAGCCTCCCTCCCATTCATTTCAGCGGAAAGTTTGTAAGGACTCTGCATTTGGTCAGAGAGCAGAATCCTGTGATTTCTAATCATGTACTGTGTTCTGTTCTTTCCATAAAGCCTGCTCATAGCATATTATTTCACTGGTGTAATCCACAAGTTTTGGCTTCTCCTAACTCTATTCAGGGGGAATTTCAGTAGGAGAAGGATTGGGTTCATGTTCAAATCAATAGGTTTAATATCACAAAGGAAGATTTCTTAGGCAAGTCAATCCTAACAAGATCAAGCCTTCAGTAAAAAATTCAAGATTCAGCCTTTGACTTGCTGGTACCTGAGGCTGCATTTTAGGTGTTGCAAATATCAGTGGACTGGTAGCTTTTGGTCCGTAAAGGTTTCCGTGGTGGCCACTGGCAATTCAACATGGGTGGCTGAAAAATAATTTCCTTTGCTGGAAGCTAACAGCAGCAACCTGAACTTTCACACCACCTTGTCCTGCTGGGGCATGCCTCTATCTTGATGGAGACACGTTGCAATAACACACAGATTAAATGCTAACCCTCCCTGCAGACGTAATCAAGATCCAGTTCCAGGAAGAGCAAACAAGGCCCATGTTAAATAGAGAGAAGGCTAGTTCCTTTCACATATCAATATTCCGTAAAATCAGCCAACTCAGCTGTCAAGGTAAAAGCCACCAGGCAAGGTAGAAAGGTGGAGGGCTTTGGAGAGCTGTAAGAAAGTGAGGCATCATTAAACCAAGAGGATAATTCGGGCTTGTTTGTAGATTCTCTGTATCTTTACAACATGTTGTAACTGACACAAAACTTGAAGTGCAGTCAATTTAAGTGGGTCAAAAATAGCATCCACACCCTCCCTGGAGTCCCTGTTGTTACACTCAGTATCGCTACTCAGCTGTTAGCTATGGCCCAGATTAAGCAAAAACTGTATAACCTTACCTAACTGAGTATGAATTCAGAAAAGCTTTCAAGCTTTTGCTTATCTGCAGTGTATGCTTAACTTCAGTAAGTATAGAAACTCTTTGTTAAATAAGACTTTTAGACCTGCAGAGAGCTGATAAAAAATCAGTTTCACCTTTTTATCCTGTTTGCCAAGTGCTACAAATATCTGATACCCAATGTGTAGACTGTTGCAACTATTCAGTAGTCAAAACTCAAAAGTGTGTCAGTAAGTTAAAGGTGATCTGTTATCTCAGTGTTCCAAAAGCAGAGGAGTTACATTTCTGATTAACATAATCAGGCTTAGGAATCCTGGTTCCCTCGAAATATCATCACTCCAAAACAGACACAGTCTGCAAATTCTCCAAACTTCAGCTTGTTAAACGGCTTATGGAGAACAAAAAGAATGAGCCAGGACAAAGTGAATTTGTTTAAAAACTCTGGACAAAACTTTGCACAACAGGGAAATAAACTCCGGTAAACTAAAGGAAAAGATATTACATCCATTACTCAGTTTGCATTTTTACTCGAGTATATTAGGACTATAAACATCTTCTGTCAACAGGTTAGAAAGAAACTTGTTCCGAAAGTGATGCATGGTGAGAACTTGCATCTAAATTGGGTACATCTATATTAGACTGAAGACAGAACATTCCCAAAGGTGGCTTTTGGTTAGAGCTACTCAAGTAACACAGAAAAAAAGTTCACAAATATTGAAAAAAACATCACTCCCTCCCTATGTTCATTGTACAGAGTATTTTCGGGGATAGCATGTTTATTTGGATTTGTTCTTGGCAGGCAATTGGTCCCCAGTTCTTGTAAAGAACATGCTTTTTAGTATGCTCCTCTTAGAGTGCAAAACATGACCAAGTGTTTTGCTGAACAAGGAAGGACTTATAAATACACTAGGTGAGGCCTACAACACTGCAGCTCTGGCTTCAGTAGGTGGCAGGGATTCTTTAAATTTTCTTGTTCATTTGCATTAAGCAAATAAACAGAATTCCCAAACCATGAAGCCTGCAAATTATATAAGTAGCTAGTCTGTGTAATCACAAGTTCCCTTTATGGTTACTTTTATCATCCCTCTCCCTCAAGCTTTCCTCTGCCTATATTGCTGCTGGTCTTTATTAAGCCCCACATTCTACAAACATTTATGCGCATGATTTACTTTATGCTTTCAAGCAGTTGCAGAGGGTTCAATAGGTGTTAAATAGATAATGAACTAGAACACAATAGAACTGCATATCTGCACAGATCAGACTGAACTCAGTGAAGTTACAGATATACAAAAAGTTTAGCACACGGGTAAGAGCTTGCAGGCTCTCAACTTGTAGGATCTACCAGAACTGGCATTTGTGTTTGTGCAGCACCTGGCACAAAGGGACTCCAAATCTAATCTGGATCCCTAGATCCCAATATGCCGTAAGTAATGAACTGCTACAGAGTCTATAATTAGGCACCAAACACCAAGTACTCACAGTTCATAAAGACTCTAGCAAAGGTTATTGCCAGTACATCTGCTGACGTTCGCATCTGTAGATTGTTCATTCAAACACTGCCTGTTTTGGGATACTAAAAGATTCCCACCACCCATCAGCTGCTACCTGACCTCTTTAAAATAAACTTGTCTTAACGGGCATGTGCCTGGATCACCAAACTGATTATCAAATTTGGCACTATCCTACAGTCGGAAAGCCAAGCTTGTGTGGTAGCAATGGCTCCACATTCTTACTCTCTCATACCCTGTCATCAGGCCAAGGTTGTGGTGCAGTGATGTGGGCATGAGCCCCCTGCCTTGCAGTCTGCCTGACCAGTGCTTAAATCACCGTTATTCCAGGCATTTGTTGTCACACGCCATTATACAGGAGTACACTTAATATCAGTGAAAGGAAAGGTAAGCACTTTAAGACTGTAAGCACTTTGTCATGGCTTCAGTGGATATTCAGTAGTGACAGCAGTGTGCCAGGCTGAGGGGCCCAGCCGGCAGCTGGCAAAGCATGTTTTGTGTAGCTTTGTGAACACAGACTATGCAAATGTATTCAAAGAATGTTCTCAAGGCAAATTGGTTGGAGCTAAATTTGCCCAGATGCTCTTGAATCTGCTTATTAGAGTCCTTAGCTTGAAAATTTGCTGGAACTGATGAGTTGAACCAGAGCTGACTTTAGGATCCTTGCATATTAAGAAAACCACAACCAGACTAAATGTGTGCATGTCTATGTAGCACAGAAATTCAGCTCTCAATACCTGCTCTCACTGCTCCCAAGATGAGGGCTTCACAATGCCTAATATGTGGAGATGGATATCCTGGAGAGGCCTGGGCAGCTATTTTGCCTTCAGCTTTATATGTTAAGAGAAAATGAAAAGATAGTTTTCTCTTCCATCATGGCTTTTGATTTTTGTACCTGCATTTAATTTTGCCTGTGGAGGCACTCCCTAGCAGTGAACTCATGCCTTCCCACTCCACTTATATGTTCCATTACTAAAGGTGAATAATCAAAACAAATGAGAGAAGTATGTACTTGCTTATTCAGATAATGAACATGAAGGATGAAATCACCTCAATCCTGAATTAAAAACAACTACTTCAGGATCCTGTTATGGTGGCAAAAGATACTGGAAGGAGGTGGCATTTTGTTGTGTCAATGACAGTGGTACTTTTGATTCCTTGGACTTCTTCCCCTTATAAGATACTATCAAAGGAAAATTTTGAAACCTTTCTTTCACCTATTGACTTTATACTCTAAGAGAGAAAACAGCATCTTGAACAGTGGCTTAAACCAGTTTCTCCAAGACAACTGGTAGAACATATCTTCTTGGCCATGGGGCATTTTCACAGACTTATCCATTTGACACCACCTCTGCAATCACTTACAGATCTCCAGGGCAGCAGCTCTGCAATCCCCCTGCCTCAGTCGCCCTATGCCAGACACTAACTCAGATCAGCCTTGCCCTTGTGGCGGCTACACTGTGTCTGACCCCTGCCTGGGTGTACAAAGGTGGGAAAAGGGTGGGCCATTTCCTGTGCTTAAACAACTGAGCACTGTTAGCTCAGGGACAATTGAGCCTCTGGTGTTTATACTGTCTTTGTCTGGATAAACTGTATGGATACAGTTCCAATGCAGTCACCAGGAGATTTTCTTGCTGATACTCATGTTGCCAGCATTTCACCCTTAAAGTGTATTTTGAGCATCCCCTCATGAATCAGTATCTCAAGCCTCTTAAAACTGCATTGCAGTAATGTTTGAATTCATTCTTTAGTATTTTTCTTTTGCTGAGCAAGGCAAAGCTGAGCACAGTTTTATAACATATGGTCTTCTTCATACCCTATAGAAGGTAAATGTCACCTCCTTGTGATGCATTAACTGAACCCTTTGTGTAGTCTACTCAAGTATCCTCAAAGAATTTGACACCAAGGATGTCCCAAGGGATTGGCCTCCCAGTGCCACCTTCTGGGATTTGAGCACTCAGCTCAATGTAAAGCTCCAAATATTGCTGAGGTAGACAGAGATATTCAGTATCTCACACTTCACAGAACCCAGATGCATTTTGCACACACCAGCTATAATGTAAGAAACTCGGGTTAAATCAGAGAATTTCTCTTCTTTCAGCCTCCAGCTTTTCTAACTGTGTTGCAATGTTTGGTCTCCAGCTGTGAGGAAATACAGAAGACTTCTTATTTAGTAAGTTTTCAGTAATCCCAAATAAGCCAATTCCTCCCTCCCCAAAACGGCACAGTCTGTGTTCCTTCAGAAACATCTTCCTAAATTACACCAGACACTGAAAATACCTTTCCAGTCCCATAGTCTGGGATGACTTATAGGATAGTTGCACTGACATCTAGTGAATATATACTTATCATTTCCTTTTGAATTCTTCCCTGCCTTATTCTTGATGATGAGGGGAGAAGGTCCTGTAGAGGGGAGACCATCTGGTACTCAAGAGACACCAAGAGTTAAACCTATCTGGAGTTTTTGCTTGCCTTTGTGTTCAGTTTGTACATCATCCTGGGACTGCATGTAATTTTTCAGCATGAAAAACATCTGTGAAAAACGCTTAGGAAAAACTACCTATTTAAAATAAAAGCAAAAATAAGTCCTACCAAACAAATCAACCCTTGTATTTGTCCATAGGGCTTAGTGACTAAAAAATGATGGCATAAAAGGTTCCTGGATCCTTCAATCCTGGATCCTTTGTGGATCCTCAAAAATCCTTTTCTTCCTCAATGGCAATTATACTCCTGAGAAAAAGTCAGATGCCAGACCTAGCCCTGGCATCTTTCGATGGATTATTCCTAAAATAAAGAGGCTTTTCCAAGCCTGGTGGTTTCAGATGTTATGACCAATGTTTATTCATTTGTCCTCTCTTTCCATGGAACTGGCAATGGCTGTTATTTCTGTATCCAATACCACTGTTATGTCTGTTGCTCTAATCTAGCTACTTACATGGTCTCCACCATCGCAGTGTTTGAACATATCCCAAGAATTAATAAAAAAAACTAAATAAACCCCCTAGAACAATAACAAACTCTTTCCATCTTCCTTCCCATCCTGATCTTAGCAAGAGTCTTCAGTTTTTTATGCTGGTATGTGTGTGAGGAATTTACTGAGGCAAAGCTGAATTGAATTAATGGGTCCTACCTTCAGTTGTGACAATAGTGTGAAAGGCTGGCATGAGAGAGGCCACAATGGTGACCTGGGATGCTACAAGAGTTTGTCAGGACTAGATGTGCTTCCCCTAGTTTTTTTGCTCCTTGGCCCTGGCTTAGTAGTATTTTCTATGATTCCTGGAATCTGGAAAGTCATAAAGTTTATGAGGGGCAGAGGGTAGACGTAGGTTTTTATTTTGACAAGGAAAACTATTATTTCTGCCTGGAGACAACCTGCCCTGATCAGCCATCACTGGAGGTGTTGCTTTTATTTATCCTGACCACATTTGGATCAAAATCAGTATTTCTGTGTGTCTCTTTGGGGATTGTTGTCTACTATTCCTGTGGACACTGTAGTCCCCCAAGATAAAATTTATCTTGCAAATTCAGGGTCTATTTTAGACAGCTCTCTCTCCAAAAGGCTGTGACTAGTTTTTAATGGCTTTTTCGGAGTCTGGTCTTACTTGCTCACCTGTGACCCAGTTTCTGTGCTCAGCACCTGCAGCCCAGAGGAAGGAAAAACTCCTGAATTTGTGGGTCCACCAGCTTTGTGGAAGAAAGCAAATCCTGTGTGCTTGAGATGGGCAAGATATTGGTGAAGATTTAAGTGCATTAAATCCTACCTGAATAAGAACAAGCTGAAGCTTCTGCCATGTGCTCTGAATCTAAGAGCAGCAAATAGAAGAACTACCAATGTATAAAAATACAAATAAACACATGCCAACATTAATTGAGGAACGTGTCCTTCTCACTGACCTTAGCCTGTGTGACTGTGCCTCTGCTGTAAGGGACATGAGCCCTTGATTTCTCTGTAACTAGTAGGCAGAAACCTCATTTCCAGATAAGGGATTAAACTGCACATGATGAAGTTATTCAGTGCTGGATTGCATTCTTCACACACCTTTTTTTAGACCTGGATCAATGAAAAGAAGTCTCATTATGTCTCATATTTGGGTTAGAAACTAAGCAATTTGAGTACTTGCAGGAATGAGATACAGTTGTCTCAGAAGTTTTTGTTGGCAATAGAACAGGCAGCTGTCAGCACTTCAGCCTAGAAGTAGATGCAGCTCATTAGGACAGTTGGATATCATCAGATTAGCTGGGCTCAGAGATAGGGTGAGACAGGAAAACATATGACAAGAACTGGCATCGCAAACCCTCCCCCTTCAGAAATACTACCTCAAAACCAAGGAATGTTGTGGTCGATCATAGCCAATATCAATACAATATATCCTCATTTAAGGGCAGGCTTGCCAAGTATTTCAGCATGGGTTTCAGTGCCCTTGGTACACATAAAAGTTATGGCATCAGTTCTGGATTAGTTACTGGGATTCTGGTAATGATGTTCCTGGCATAGCACTCCTTGCAAACACGTACTTTGGAGGAGTTCCCATACATTTTTTTATTGTCCTCTAGAGCTGTGGTGGCAAGCTGTGTGAAATCTATCCAGAAAACTGGAAGAAATCAAAATTAAAGGGAAAAAAACAACCAAACCTGATTAAAGATAGCAAAGCCTTTCTTGTGTAGACCTAAAACTAGGTCTGAAATCAAACGGATATGGGTTGACTATGTAAGATTCATGGGGGAGGGAGTTTTAGACCTTTCTTTCAGTGCTGTTAGAAGACTGCCTGAAATATCTTGCTCAGTTCTGGGACCAGAAAGATGTTTGCAGACTGGAAACAATTCAAAGATGAATGGCAAACAAAAGCAACAGCAAAAAGTACCTGAGTTACAGCAGAGATTAATTTTGAAGAATGCTTAAACAGACCTGGGTTGGTGACAGACCAAGGTAACCAAGGTCCTCAACAGTACTCCATGTATATTTAAAAAATGTAAATGCAAGCAGTCAGATAAGTGTTGGTCAGCATGCATTGCCATGGTTTGTTTTTGTGTTCAAAACCTCTTTGTTGTAAGCACACTTCCCTTTTCAGAGCATGAGTCTTAGCTTTGCAACACAAGCAGCAGGGATGCCTTGTGTTTCTATATGACTTTTCATCAGATGATCCCCAAATGCTTTAGAAGGGTGAATTAAAGGAGCTTCATATTAAGGAAAAAAAAAAAAAAATAGAAAAAAGGATTGATTAATTTCTTTCTTCCAAAATGCAGTCAGCTCTGGTGTAAAGAGGACCTGGATTCTCCAGAGATGATATCCTTCTCCCTTTACATTAGTGCAGAGTCACAAAGGATTCATTATCCAACCTTAGTTCCTATCTGGGGACACTGTGGGCAAAGGAAAGAACAGCTCCCCAGTCATCAAGAGTGCACTGCAAAAATCAGCACCAGAAATAGAAATTGTATCAATTAAAATTTAGGGAAGGAATAAAAAAGAGAATTGCAATTTCCTTGAAGGGTGTTAGGCTTTATCATTGTAGCTGCTGCCTGCATTCTTAATAATGGTGAAGATGTGCAAACATTTGTGTAATTTCTCTGCTGAGCAGCACCTCTGCTTACTCAGTAGGTTAGTTACTGATTTAGGCTTTCTAGAGCAACACCAAAACCACTTCCTATAGAGCGTGGACATGCTCCGCAGGCCTCCCAGGCCTCCACAGTTAGCAGAAGTTATGAAACTTCACAAAGGAAACACAATACAAAGGACCTTATAAGACATGTGAAAACCTTAAATAGAGATTAACTTTCAACCACTATTTAGTCAATGCTGAGGCAAAATAGGAGTGTGATGGCCTTAGAACCCCTTTGAGGTAGCTTTCAGTCTGTTAATAGTCAAAGGGAGATTGCTTTATAAAGAAAATAAACAATTTTGATTTAATTTTAACAATTCTACTAAAATACTATTTCTGTGCACACTGAGCCCATGTGATACCATTTTAAGCCTTATACTTGTATTCAACATTCATTTAGCTTTCATTACTGACAAAATTTCAAATGCCAGAGTATGTACAAAACCTGCTGGATGATTTGCAAAATCTTCCGGTGTTGGAAAATTTTCTAATGATGAAATAGTTTATTAATTGCTTCTATTTTATCTGATTTCTGGCTATTGCCACAGGAATCCTGAGTGCTTTGCAACAAGGGAGATCTGCACTCCTTAAATTATAATTTCTAGGATTATGCTAAAGTACCATGTAAAAACAAGTACTCATTATTATTCAGACAATTCTCCCTTTCAAACATATCTAACCGAGAAAAACAAGGAATTCACCTCTAGGCTGTTTACTAATAAAATCCACAACTATTCCTATAGAATTTGATTTGCTACTCAGTTGGTGTGAGCCTGGGAAAGAAAGTTCAAGGTCTGCTTAACCTGGAGCTCCCTAGTGAATTGGGAATGGCTTGAGTAGTGTTTCTGCTAAAAGTATTCCCATTGCTTTTGATGTTTAGTTCATTGGCTGTTGTGTGTCCTTGGCTGTAGCAATAACACAGCAATTTCTGCTCATTTCCCTTATATTCTCAGAACAATTCAGATTTTGGTCCATGCCCAGCGAATCATAAAACCATGGACCACAGTTTTGAGGACATGTTTCTACAAGCACTGGTGATGAAAT
Organism: Neodrepanis coruscans; assembly: GCA_013400695.1. NCBI lineage: Eukaryota > Metazoa > Chordata > Aves > Passeriformes > Philepittidae > Neodrepanis > Neodrepanis coruscans. The sequence goes on from VYZS01036497.1 coordinate 14,826, forward strand.
TACTCCTGGAATATTGTAGTGAGTTAAAAGATCACCTTACTGGAAAGTATTAGCAGACTGAAAGGAAGAGAAAACATCAGAGAACTTGAGAGCCTCACACATAACAAAAGATTAGAAGAATGGCTTTTGAACCAAAAGACAAGTGGTGATTTTGATGAGCACAAACACAAAGGTCAGTGTGGATGTTTATACAGAAACATGGGAAAGATCTCAGTTACTTTATAGTGGAGCCAGGGGATGTAGTTCCCATACATTTATTCCCCAGTCTAGATACAATATAGCCAAGAATATGCATTGTGCAGCTGAGCTATAGACAGGTCAGAGTCTCACACAAGAAAACTGGACTACTTGCAGGCACTGATATGCCTTCACCACAGCACCTCCTTGGAAAGCACTCCAGAGGAGAGGCAGCCAGTGTTTGTCAACCATATGTGGTCATCATGTTCCCTGGACCAACAACACACACAGGAAGATGTTGGGTTAATTGTACAACATTGCTGCAAAGAAACTGCCCATCTTAGATGTAGGGTCACCCCAGCTGTAAGCAGTGTGTCTGTTGTGGGTACCTGCCTCCCAGCCAGTCACACTGCTGGAATCGGTCAAAGGGCAAAATGCTAGAGGCTGTGCAGTCTGCGGTGGCCCAGCAGAGGCAGGGAGACAGCTGACTTGTGGGATGCTGGAGGTCTGCTGGAGATCTCTGTGGGTCTTGGGCTTCCCTTCCCTCTCCGACTTCTGCCCTGCCAGCCTTGGAGTGCATCACTGTTTATTACCCAGAGGGGACAGCCGAATTCCTTCTACAGCAACAATATTTTTTTGTGATGGCAATGCCATGACCTTTATTCATGAAAAACAAAGTACAAATGGGGAAAGCAGGGTGGAACTCTGTCAGAAATGTGATGTAAACAGCTAAAAAGACGTGGCTGTTCTCCTCCAAAGCCATTTCCCACCAGGTAAGAATCAGAGCAACAGGCATTGCAAACACAGCAGAGATCCTATCTGATATTTTGTTAAGCTAATTGCCTATACCTAAGAGCAAGGTCTAATAAAAATTGACAAATTGAACTTTCAGATTAGACAACAACATCAACAACAATAGCTTCCAAAGAATTTATGGAAACAAGTTCCTATTCTAGGTATCTGCTGACATTTTTAAAAAGCCAGCCTTTTTTCTAGCATTCATGAAAATAACATGAACAATTCAGTAGAAGAAGAGCTCCCATTTTGTTGTGGAAACAGTCTCCACAGTGCCCTTGAAAATTCATCCCGAGGCAAGTTCGAAATAATTCATGCTTTTGCTCTTACAAAAATATCTTCATGTTTGGTGCAAACAGCTGTTTTGCTGGTGGAGGACAACAGATATACAATCTGGATTTAAACCTATATCGTAGTGAGACAACTAGGAACTTAGTCTCCCTGCAGGGAAGTGAAATTCAGGCAGCAACAACTGAAAAACTGCCAGGAGCTCTGGGGTAGGATGAATTCAGCTTGAGGGGAAACCTGAGTGAAAGCCAGGTGGAGTTGGCATGTGGTCATGTTCACTGCTCCAGCTCGAGATGGTGCCTGTGCCCTGGGCTCCAGCAGGCCAGTGGGTGTGCCTGCATAGATGCCATATCCCTCTCCACATGGCTTCATAGGACCTCTGGAGGAACTGGATGGAAAAGCTCCCAGGGGTCCCCCACACCCTCCACTGCATGCCTCTGTTCCATGATTTTTTTAGCTCTGTCATCAGGCAGTCCCAGACCCTCACTACTCTGGATGATGCCTGGTCTCTGCTACAGCCCAGGCTGGCCATGCAGCTTCTCTGACAGCTTCCCCAGCCATGGTGACCTCCATGCCAGCACTTGCTATGGGGCAACATGGACCAAGGGTGTCTTTGTGAGTGCCAAGGCCATCCCAAATCCACTTTGGCTGCTCCACAGGTTGCTGGGATGTGCTTCCCAAGGAAATGCAGGAGTCTGTGAGCCACTTCTTCTCTCCATGAACTTAATGAGCCCAACAGGCAAACTTTCAGCAGTAAAAAAAACCAAACTTGAGAACTTTGGCTGACACAGGCAGTAAGAGAAAATTACTCAGTGCTACAAGCAGCCTATGACCAACCACTCACAAAATATTAACCATATGTGGGCCATTTAATAATCACCAAGTCATGATTGGGCTTTGATACAAATCAGAGCTTACTAGCATTGGGCAAAAGATATAGAGGCACAAATCTGGATTTCTTGTGCTTTGTGCTGAGCCTGTTCCATAGGGAATTAGGTAATGCCACCTGCCTGCATGTGGGGCCCACATGGTGCTTCACTTTCTTGACTCCTGGGACCAGGAGTGGGTACCTGGTAGAGAAAACATGCCTGTTATGGGGGAAGTCCCAGCTGAATGTGTAGCTGCCAAGCTGGAAGGATCCTGGTGTGATTCAGTCTGTTGGATCAGCACATATCAGCATCCCGTATATATCCCCCATCAATACTGCTTTGTGTTTTGTTTAACAATAATAGCTGCAGGGCTAATGTGTACCCCACAACCCTGAGCCAAAGGTAGCTGAGAGAGCCCCTGTAGCTTGAAGACCTTACAAGCTTGTGCCATGTACTGCTTTATAGTAAATTCAACTTGGTGTTTACATGTTACTTTGTTTAGATGGGCATTTTAAACAAACTGTTAGCAAATCTTATTAAGGATATGTGAAGGGAAGATCAGACATCTATTTTTTTAAAGAACAGCAAGCAACTTACAACTTTCAGAAAGCAAGGTAGTTGTAAAACCAGTCAGGAGCCAAACACAAAGTGGTTGTGGCTCCTGAGTCCTGGGCAGTGTCCATTAGTCCTGAAAATTCTCCTTATTTCTGTCTGGGCTTATACAGAGAAGAGACTCTATGAAGGGATGCTGGGCCTTCAAAATGAAGGCTGGGAATACAACATATACATGAGTGCATTGGTCAGACAGGGGGAGGTTGCCAGTGTGTGGGGTTTGGGGCATTTTCAGTATTTGTATTTGCTTACTCTGGAGCCGTGAGTCTCCTGGAGGTGTGCTGCCTTGCAGCTCTGTCCCTCACCACCAGCCCCTGCAGCCACAGGCACCACACCAAAGACTTGGAAAAGGTCAGAGAAGAAATTATCCTCCCTCCAGCTTCTCCCTCAATGGGTTGGTCTTTCAGGAGGTGAGAGGAAACACTTGTAAAAATACCATTGTCAAGGCTGCCTGTAAACAACACGTCATATTTGCACACTGTTAGCATATAGAAGCAGGCAAGAAAACTCCCTAAAATTCTGCCTTTCCTTATAAAACCACCAAGTGAGTCACGCTGGCCTCAGGCCAGGCCAGGAGCTCCTTGCCCAGGAAGCAGCCCGGGTAAACTTTCCAAAACCTGTATCTGCCTGGGTTGGGAGATAAGCATCACATATCCCAAAGCAGGGATGCCATAGTGAATATTATTGAATTTATTTTAGGCAGCGGAGATTCCGGATGAAAGATCACTTGAGAGCATGCCAAAGGCCCAGAAAAGGTAACTGCTTAGGAGGCTCAAGGTCACCCAAGCCTTGAAGCCACTGGCCTCTCCTCAGTGACACAGCTGCCTTACAGAGCCACGTGCTGCCACGGAGGTGGAAGCCGAGGCATCCTCCTTGGAATACGCGGGAAATGCCTGGAGTGTTTGTGCCCAGGCCATGCCAGAGGACAGCGGGCAGGACGTGCTGGGAGCGGTCTGAGCCGCCATATGGGGGTAGCACAGCAGATGCTGCTGCGTCACTCAGCCGGGTAAAAGCGATGCTCCCAAGGCCGGCTGTGCCTCCCTGCCACCAGATGCAAGCAATTTGTTTTCCATTTGGAATGGTAGTCCGGAAAACCAAAGCTCTGTGCTTTTAAGTTTATATTATATGTTTGGTCTCCAGTTCTGTTAATTAAAATCATGTAACTGGATGAGCAGTTACTGGATAACTTGTAGGGTTTATTTGAAATTTCTTATTTTTTGTGGAAACTCATTTGAAGCCCTTTCTCTGCTTATAGTGCATTAATTCACCTAGCTAGAAATTCTGTCTGTCTGAACTTGTACAAACACGCATTTCAGAATGCTTTTGTTTGTAACAGTATTTTCTCTTACTGTTTGCCTACACCTACCAATGTAATTTGTCAGAATAAACTAGGTAATTTAAAATAATTTTTTATACACTCCTCATAACTGTTTCAGTATCACTTTGAGAAGGAAGAGAGCATAGGGACACATAAGCAAAGAAATATGAGCATGTATGAATTCGCTCAAGTGATCATTCTTCTTCCTTCTCAGTAAGTTTAATCTGTTCGCTTTTCTGGATCCATTTTATAAGTCGAGACGACTCAACTGCCTCAGTAAGCTCACCACGACAAAGTTTTGGACTATTTTCCACTGTGATGCCCACTGTAACCCGGGATATAGTCAGGCCAAGCCTGCTCATTTTGATGACTAACTCCAAATGAAAATGGAAGTGATTCTGCACAGCAGCCTCAGACATTGCTGACCTTTCATTGCTTTCAGGGTGGGTCTGCCACATCTTCCCCATCTCCCAGCCTACTGGAGATTGCTCCTATGGCTTCCCAGATTTCATATCACCTTTGCAGCACCTGTGTAACCATCTTGTCTTTACAGGAGCTGTTCTGCTCATGAGGCCAAGAAAATCTCTGCAGGCCATGCAGCAGCAGGATACTTAGCTGCAGAATGGTGGGTATGTAAATAGCAGGGAAAGAGGCATATTTAACATGTGCATCATATCCAAGCACACCTTATGCTGCTGGAGTAGTGCTAACAGAGGACCTTGTCCACTGAGTGAACATCACTTAAACTGCCCAGACTAAAAGCTTTGCTTTCAGCACTGAAAACGTTAAGTGTGGACATGTGCAGGTACATGCCAACATAAGCAACATTTCCTTTGGTCCACAGACAAAGCTCCAGGTAGTTCAGCAAAGCACAGATGTGCTTCTTTCATGCACAGCTGAGTATCTCCTGAACTCAGAAGTGCCTTTCTTTGCAAATTCCAACTGTTCTGCATTGTGTCAAAAAATGACTCCAGAATTAGATCCAGCAAGACTTTTTTTTTTAGCAAATACATTCAGAAACTGAGCCTTTTCAGGGCTTATATCCTGGTTATTAAAACTGTCATTTGCCTTTTTTGGGAAAATTGAATTCATGTGATAAAGAGGAACTTTATGTGTCGAATTCTGATGCAGAAGTTCTTGTGCTTTTGAAAAATACAGAAGTGGAAAAATGAATGTTCTATGGTAAAAAATTATTTTTCTTAGGGAACAATCCTCTATTTGGCAAAGTGTGGTCAAACAGAACAAACAAATCTTTTTTTGTTTTTAATTGTTGTGATTCTGTTTAAAAGTAAGAAGACATCAATTTTAGCATGTGGAATGCCATTGTGAAAGAAAATGGGTTTCCTGAATTTTCAGTGATTGACTAAAATCCACTCACATACTGGTTATTTTAATTTAAGGAAAAAGGATTTGGTTTCTTTATCCTCTTACATAACACTGGATCTATTCTCCCTTGAACACACAAGTATGTTTATCATTAATCTTAAAGGGAAACAGTTGTCTTTCAAAATCTTTTCTTAATTTTTATCTATTTTTTTTTAAAGTTAGATCCCAAATGACTGGATACGAAATGATGATGAAACCACATTGTTTATTTTTTAATTAGATTATTTTAACCTCATTTATGCATAGTTCTTTTACTATTCTTCCCAATAGCAATAGCGAAGGAAAAACATTGCTTTAGAGTGACTTCTAAAATGTAAAACATACGGTTCATACAGCATCCAGCAGGAGACAGAGTACCTGTTATTGCTTTTTTAGCTCACTTTTATGAAACTGGCTAGCTTTCAGTTTGGAGACAGTCCTTGATAATATGTATATTTTTCGTTCTATAGTGCATTCCTCTGAAAGATTTTAAATTCCTCAGAAGCTCCTGAAAATCTCAGTGAAAACCTTTGGATATATGAGAGGTTTTTATTTCCAGGTAGCTGACTGTCAGTTAACTTGAGACACTCACTTTTTTCAAAAGCCATGACCACTTTGGTTCCTCTGCATTTGCCTCTCACTTTAGGAATCCACCCCTGTAAACCAACAGGCATTTCCAAACCCAACTGGTGTTCAGAAAGGACCACCTTCAGACTTGCTAAGTGCCTCAAGTTAATATGTAATTGTCTTGATGTAAGGAAAGGACCAGTGTAGGCAATCCCATAGGCAGTCTCAAATATAAGCAAGACCACACAGAGCATTAAAATGAGAGAATTTAATGCCAATTGGCTACTTTTAAGGAAGACGTGGGTTTTAGTTGCCTTTGTGTTTGACTTGTAAACTGAGTGTGAGGCTCCATCACTGAGCAGGTTCACAACACAAGGAGTGTTCTAAAAACACAGGTCATGTTTTGGTTTCTGTTTGACATCTTATTTATATATGATTTATACAGATAAACTAAGAAAAATTAACTGTCCAGGCCATAATTTCATGTAAAATAAACATAGACTAAAACTACAGCAACTTAGTGGATTGGGTGGATTAGTGAGATACCCTGGTATGTAACAGCAATAGCAACAATTCATCCCCCAATTTAGTAATGCTTAAAATCTGCAATCCAGAGTAACTCCATGATATGTAAATCCCTTACAAAATCTGCCTTCCTCTTTTGAGCTCAGGATGCTCTGCTATAGAGGGGAATGCTGAAGGTTGCCCCCATATAGCTTTGTATAGGAAATTCATCATTAATGCAAGCAACTTATTCAGCCCATCTTTTTGCCATTTTTGCTTATACAATCTTCTGCAGACAGTGCTGCCCATTTGTCTCCTAGCTTTCTGCTGGACTTCATGCCTGGATGAATTTCACCCTTGTAATTTTAATGTTTGTATGTAAAATTTTTCCTGAAAAACCTCCTCCTTGTCCTTGCCCTGTCTTGGTTCTGACATGAAACATCATGTTCCCTTCAGCAGCCACACAGTGAAAGCAAGCTGCGCTCCTGAAACATGAAGAAATATGAAATCTGTTTCAATTTAAAAATTAATGAGAATTTTCTGATGAGCGTATTTTAGATCCTGCTGTGATATTCCTCCATCTCACCTGATAGAAACCCGACCTACCTCTGCCATACTCTTGTGTTAATAGGCATCCTTCTGCGAAATCTGGCACTCACATCCCTGCCCCTCAGACCTCTTGAACTGGGTTCAAATACAGTGAACCTCTCCTGACTTTCGTGCCATCTCAGTAGATTTCCACAGTTGTAGCCAAGCTGGGGATTTGGCCCAGTGTCTTTTTTAAACCCTGTGACCCAGACGTGGAGATTAAAAAAGAGTTATGTTATCGGATTAAACAGATACAAGAGGCACTCGCTGTATCAGCACCCGACACCTTAAAACTCCAGAAAGCAGATCAGCATGGTAATGGCAAAAATAGTCTCTGAGAAAGAGGGAAAATGCAAAGGAAGGTGATGGCTAACCTATGCCTTGGGCTGGGGTGCAAAAACCTGCCACTCTGGCTGGTCACCAAAGCAGCCACAGGATATGGTATTCTGCTTCCTAAAGCACTTTAATACTGGATACACTTCCAGTCTAGTATACAAGTCATTTGAACTACACCTACCTGTAACCAGAGCGACTTTGGACTGTCTTAGTTAAGTTAGGGTTAATGTCTTCACAGTGGGGATTTTAAGGGCTTAGGCTCGATTGCACTATGGATGGCATCAATGCATGCTATAATCAATAGATCTGCAGAAGCAAATATTCTAACACATTAAAATCAGACCTACATGAAAAGGATAGTAATTTCAGGCACCATTTGTATGCTTAATATTATACACATGCTTATGCTTTGTAATTTGGGCTCTAACTTGTGATTTCAGTTACATAAGAGAGCAGAGGAGCCAAAGGCATTAGTGCTGCCATACGCTGCTGCAGCTGAAGGCAGAGTTCCCCCAGATACTCATCAGGCACATTCTCAGAAGTTGTCCTGTCTCATAATGAAATAGGAGAAAGCAATGTACATATTTATGACACAGAAGGACTAATTATTATTATTATTATTCCACTTAGTTCCAGGTATTGTATATATGCTTCTGACTTCAAAACAGCTTTGGCTCTTGGTTTTTTACCCCAAACATTTTTTTTAAACTCAGAGAGCAACCATGTTCTTTGTGTGTCTGACTTTTAATGAGTGAGGAGCAACAGAACAAGAGAAAGCCAGACACAAAATACAGGCTTTGATTCCCCTAGAGAACTTGAGCAAAATATTCCACTGCTGTCACTGGTACAGCTGTGCTGGCAGGATCCTACACTCAGAGGACACTCCAGCCGCTACTTACATTTCACTGGTGTGACTGCTGGTTCCTAATCTGCATCGAGGCATCCTCACTGCAACCCAACAAGTGGTTGCACTGGTGAGAAACATTTTGCTTCATTCCCTAGTGAGGTCAGAGCTGCCTGTGTTTGTGGTCCCTCCTGGAGCCTCACAAAATGTGAGCTGCCTTCTGAAGGATGCCTATGAATCGAAGCTGCAGTACACAAGAAAGCTGAATCAGAAGACGTAGGTGGCAGCATGGACTACATCGTTTTGAGTTTAAACTAGGCTGTTCAGTGGAGATATGTCATCAATTAGCTGCATATGTCCTATACATCTCTCTCTTTCTCAGCTAACAACCTACTCACTTTGAAATCAGCTCAGATACTGGAAAATCACAAGTGCACTGCAGTCAGGATGTGTGACTGTGGCACAATGTGTTTGGCATCCTGTTATTACCAGCAAACAGCGTGCAGAAGGGGTGCAGCTTTTGCAAGAACCAGCTAAGGAAACCAGCCTTTTCTAGAGACCTCCCTGGAGGCTGCTGTGCTGGAATTTGATCCCCCACCAGCCTATGCATAGGCGATGGGCTCCAGAGGTGGGGTCCCAGTGACTGCTCTCCTAGTTTGTGGTGTAGGAAGGTAGCATGTTGGATCTGGGAAAGCCTGGAGAGCAGACCTGTGGGGACTGTTCACCCTTCTTTGGTCCACCTCTGCTGTTCCCAGTGCAAGGTTAGCGCCGCGGGACTTCTGTGAAACACAGGTGGCCCAAAATCTCCTTTTCATCACTACTCTGCTCCCACAAAGCAAACGGCGTTTTGCAGAACAGAGGATCTTACTAAGTCTTCAGCAGGGGTGATATGAAAATTCCTTGCGACTCTGTGTGCTGCTGTACGCTTTCATTAAGAGAACCAGAGGGGACGCAGGTAGGACAGCGAGGACATATTTGAGTCATATCCCCGTTCGCCTGCAGGGGAAAAGAACCGGCTTTCGGTTTTGTGAAACCCAACGAAAGACAAAACGCTGCCCTGCTCGTTTTCCCTGCCCATCGCCCCGGCCGTACTTTGTTCTCCATCTGCAACCGGGACTGCCCGGTGCCGGGGACTGCGCTTTTGGGAGGCGGTAGAGCAGAGCAGGGAAATCCCGGCCTCCCAGGCACCTGCCAGGCCACGCTCCCGTGTTACCTTCTCCAGCAGCAGACAGCTGCCGAGACCAAACGCCCCCAAAGCCTGGCAGACCGGCACCGGATCCAGAGTGCAATTCCCCGCGAAGAAAAGTAGCCGTGGAACGCAGAGCGAGGGCCCGGGCGCAGGGAGGGGCAGCGCCGGTGACAGAGCCGCGGGATGCTTTGACTGCGAGAAGGGCGCTCTTTGTATCAAGATAAAAATAACGATTAAAAAAATGCGCGAATATAAAAAATAGCGAGGAGAGCGGCAGCGGGAAGCCTTCGTTCCGTTCCCTCCCCGCCGTCGCAGCCGCGGGACATGG
>VYZS01036497.1:61701-82277 GCA_013400695.1 Neodrepanis coruscans
TCTGTTTTAGGTGTGAGGGGACTTTGCATTTCCATTGTTAGATCTCTCTTGGTTCTGGAAGTGTAGCTTTGGCTGCCACAGACTAAACATACCTTTTTTTTTAATTTTCAGGTAGTGTACATCACTGCCACATTCCCATTCATCATGCTCCTTGTTCTACTCATCCGTGGCGTGACCCTGCCTGGAGCTGCAGAAGGCATCAAGTTTTATCTTTACCCTGATATCTCACGGTTAGCTGACCCACAGGTACAGAGCCATGAGTGAGAAGCAGGACAATTTCCTATGCAGAGGGCAATGGTGGAAGGTGATGGTGGTGATGTAATGGCAACAGATTTTTTTCCCATGGTCTTTAGAAGTCCAAATATAGCATGAACACTAATGCTGGGTTATATTTTCCAGAGATCTGCTTGAGAAGGTCACTGTTAAATGTGTTAATGCATCTTTCCATGTGTATGTATGTGTGTGTATGCGTGTGTATTTTTTTGTGTCAAAGGACTCTGAGGCTGTAGACTCTGTCCCGTTATACAATCTCAGCTTTCTTGTTGGTAAGGTAAGGGAGATGCATTTTTTTTTAATGAGGATAGTCTTTAGTTTCAAAGGAGAGACACGTGAGCTTCACAGATGGAACAAAAAGCGACAACTGTGAGTACCAGTGTCACTTAGCTCCCACTGCTCAATAGGAGCAGATTGGGAGAGAAGTGAATGAGATTATAGAAGAATGAAAACCTGTGGAAAGGTAGAAAATGCTTTCTGAGGCACAGAAACTACTATTTGCTTACCCTTTGCTAGTGGAAGCCAGGCTTACTCTTTCTGTATAGATAGAAATTCATGTCTGTGCTTACAGAGTGCATGTATGGAACACCTGAGCAGATGAGGACTATTTCAGTTAATAGTGTTCACATGAGAAATGCAAAAGAAAAAAAATTACAATACCCTCCCCAAAAAAACCCAAGGGATTTTTGAAAATAAAATGTTGGTCATAGTGATAGGAAATAACATCTGTCTTTGCTATTTGTGTCTATTGAGTAATTGGTAAAATAAAACTCCAATGATAGCTAAATAACTGAAGTAGAAAAAGTGTAATTGAAAGAAACATTGTGACAATTTGGTGCATTCTCTAGTCTTGCCCTCTGCTACAAGACACCTTTTTCACAGCAGACATTATATTTTGTGGATTAATCTTCTTTTATGGGACTCTGTCATTTTATTATTTAGTGTTAGCCCTAACCAGAGTATCAGCTGATAATGTAGGAGAGGTTCATGTGAGCTGGCAGGCCCCTTTCCACGACCGAGCAAAAGCATTATTCCTAGGAGACACTAGTCAGCAAGGTGCTGGAAAGTGATGGTGGGAGGGAGGAGGTGATGGTCCTCAGTCTTCGTTCTCACTTACTCAGACTCCGAGATGGTTTCTGCTGGTGTTGCCAGACTTGCATTAGTAGAAAGAAAAGAATAGATGGGATTCAGAGGATAACATTTTGGTAGCTTTCTGTCTATTTTCTAGCCAAGAAGTTCATAGTGCATGGTTATTTCACTCTGTATATGTTTTTTTAATGCAATTGGAACAAAGAATCATGAGACCGAGGTCAGATATATATCTTATAAAGTGCATTGTGTTTTGCTTGTTTTCCCCCCACCCCTGTGGCTTTTTATCTTGCATTTGAACAGGTACAAAAACAACCAGAAAGCTAGAAAAATAAATAAACCAAATACACAAACCTGTTTCTCAAGCTTTTCACACACTCAGTTTAAGGAATCCGTCGTCTGACTCTAAGTGAAATGAGTTACAACAGAAATGAGCAATGTTATAAATACTTCTGCATTTCGTATTGCACTGAAACATGTTTATTGTTGCGCCAACAGGAAGGATCAGCTGAATGACTAAGAAATTAGAAATAACAAGCATCTCTGGGGAGGGGAAACAGGAACTGTTGTAGAGATTATGTTCTTTTGGGCTCTGATTCTAACAGTTTTCTTTTCCTTCTGAAAGCCAAACTTGTAAATGTGATGTTCTCTTTCTCTGTCTCCCTGATCCTTTAGCTTTCACCCTCAGTGGAAGCAATTATTTTGTTGATTTTGCATAGTTTGAATTGTGTGTTTGCTTTGAGTGTTGCAATGCAATGCTGCTGGTAATAACAGTATTTCCATCTTTCCCTTTAGGTCTGGATAGATGCAGGGACACAAATCTTCTTCTCATATGCAATCTGCTTAGGAGCAATGACTTCCCTGGGGAGCTACAACAAGTACAAATACAACTGCTATAGGCAAGTCTCCATCTAAGGGGGTTTAGTGTTTTAGCTAAATGATGTAAATAAAGTAGGGAAAATGGGTTAATTTTTTTTTTAATTAACTTGCTCCATGACATATGTGTGACTTAGGGACTGTTTGCTGCTGGGATGCCTGAACAGTGGTACCAGTTTTGTGTCTGGCTTCGCAATTTTTTCCGTCCTGGGCTTCATGGCACAAGAGCAAGGGGTGAACATTGCTGATGTGGCAGAGTCAGGTACGATGGTGTTGGTGGCAGTGGTGGTGGGCACTGCCGCCTAGCGTGTGAGCAAAGTTCTGCAGACTCAATCAGCTAACATCTAAGCAATAAAATAGAACAAGATTTCCCATAATCTCCAGAAAAAAATAAGCACGTTGTTGATCTGGGCTTTCATCTAGAGCAGTGAGGCTTAGCCGGGGTTGTACTGTTTACTCTGTCTTGATTAACAGGGCAGCAAACACATTTCCTAGAGTGTGCTAACCCATGTGAGTTGAGACTAGAGTTAAGATAACTACACCATTATCTATGGTCATTGACTCGAGAATTTATTCCATCCTGCTTTTCAGACTACCTTTATTTTCATTCCAGTGCAAATTGCCAGTGTTTATGTATTTGTCATAGATCAGTTTTGCTTGCTTGCAGCACTAGAGTAGGATTAATACTTTGGCCTTTTGAAGGGACATACAGGCATATATTCCCAAATCTCACTGAAAGGCAAGGGAAGTTGGAGAACTCCATCTCCAGGGTTTTGTGGACCATGTCATCCACAGGAACTTTAGCTGTTGCAGTCTTGCATTTGTCCTCTGTAGTTTCAGGGTGAGGTTGACAGAGCAGTGAGAAGTCCATTTTGAAACTAGATGTACACATAGGTTCTTCCCTTACTTCAGAAGTGTTCTCCCCATTAACATTCAGCTACACACATGCAGATGAAGAAGGCTAGATCCTCATATCATGTGACTGTATCGCAAACAAAACAGATAACATTTTTTTCCTCTGTGCATTTCTTGTTTGCGAGGGCAGGTGTAACCATGTGTTTACACATAGAACAGATAGATTAGATGGGAATTACCATGGAAAAATAATGAATCAGACCTTGACAGCCATGAGGCTTAAAGCTAATCAGATTCAAGTAATAACAATGTCACTTGAGTGCACTTTTGACATTCTTTCTTATTTTTTTGAGCACATTTAATTCACCTGAATAGTATTTGAAAGCTTTCTTCTGCAAACATGCTATTAAAGTGAAAAAGTCAATATATCTTCTAATCACATGGCTCTGGGAGTTAAGTCTTTAAGAAAAATATCTCATTTCACAAGGGCTAATGAAAAACTAATGACATTGGTGGCACCACTGGATTCCTGGGTGGCTGCAATTGGCAGACCTCTTGCAAGTGCAATTAGTTAACAGACTTGGCCATAATGCTTATTTTGATCAGAGGTTGATTGCTTTGTTTGGAAACAGGAAGCAAGGGAGTAATCCTATTGAATGAATCATAAATAGCCTCCTTTTTTTTATTTATATGTAGGCGAATCAATTCCTTGAGTAGTATCTTTAAGTATTTACACAGTGGATTTTTATCTGGTCAATATTTATTTTAATTTTCGTTATTAAATCTCTGATACAGGCAGCTATATTCCTGTTGCTTGACATTTTTAGAATTGAAAAATTCTCGGGTAACACTGGATTGTTAAGTAATGTTTAAACACCAGCTAACAGACTTAGTGTTTACATAACATTTTTTTAGAGGAGGTATTTTACAGCAAGAAGGGCACTGACTAGCTTCCAAATTTGACATTTGATTTCTTGAATATTTTGTTGTCTACTCCTTTATTTAAATCCAGCACTAGTCCCTAATGCCCATAAATTGCAACCATCTCATTTTGCAGTGGGTTGCCCATCCTCACTGCTGGTCTTTGGCTAAATCCCCAAGGGACATTTTTACATGACAGTAAACATTACCAAAATTATCCAGAAGTATCCAAACCATTTCCCATGGGTTTCCTTGCTGCCTTTCTCAAAGAGATAAGTGCAGAGCTACTGAAGACACTTGGTCTTCCTGGGATGAGTGTCCCAGGGCCTGCATGGGGCTGTGCGGGAAGCTCTTGTTGCCACTGCTGCCTTGGTGCTGCTTCTCAGCACAGGGGCATTCAGCAGGCACTTGAGCCTCTCTTTTCTGGCTTTGCCTTTCTTGGTTTCTTACAAGGTCAGAACTGCTCCTCTAGGTCCAGGAGTAAGGTGAGCAGAGCTGCTGCCACTTGGCTGTAGCCCTCGGTGGGGAGGACATCTACAGGTTTGAGACCTCCTCCTCCCCCAGGGAGTTAAATTCCTCCTGCCCTATCCATGGCACAATTTGTTTCCTTGTTTGCCATCCTGAAAACCACAGGAACATCAACGAATTTGCTGTCAGTAGAATCTCATGACCACATTTTTTACTGGTGCCAAGTTCAGTCTTGGAGCCATTTGCCCAGGACACACTTGTCAGCCAAGGCTGGCTCCCACTGAAAGCACTGGTCACTGCTGCTGGCCTTCACTGGTTTTAGCAGGTTTCCACAAGAGTAGACACCTCTGACTTCTCAGTGAAAGCAGATTTTTAACAAATAGCTTTTTATTTCTTACAGAAGTTCTTTTAAAGGCAGAGAGGAAAGCAGTGGAGGCTCAACAAAGCCATAGTGAGTCCTGTCTAATCTGTGCAGCCTCTGGCTGGAAGAAATACTTTACCACCCACGCAATTTATAGCAGCATACCAGTACGAGATTTGGTTTTTTTAATTCTTTCTTTCTTTATTTTTTTTAAATTCTATTTGCAAACAATTTCAGATTAATCAGGTCTGACTATAGCGCCTTGGGTTTCCTAATGCCTGCCCAGTCTCTGCCTCTGCAGCTCTCCAGCCATGGCACAGCACTCCATGGCCAAGGGCCAGCGTGTGGGCTGGGATCATGGCAGTCCTCACCAGCTTTTAATAGCAGCCACAAGTGCTTCACTTTTGCAAAACACCCTTCAAAAACAACAGAGTTTCAAATTAAATACAATTTTTAGATTATTTATGTTTCAGTTGAGGGGTTGCCAGGAACATTTTCTTTCACATGGAGTTTTTGTTTTGTACTTCAACAGTTAGTTTCAAAGGAAAATCAAAACTAGCACAGGGCTTAGAGCACTTGGTATTGGTTGCTATCAGAGTGGAGGAACATTTTCACTGGCCAAAGCATACGGAACTGCAGCAAGTTTTGAGGAGAGCAGTTTTATATCTGTCTCACCGATTGCACAGGTCAGCTGCAAATGCCATGTGGTAGCAGTTCTCCCTTGGGGAGAATCTACTGTATCCACTGAATTAAGGAAGACAAAAAAGCAACGTCCCCAAAATTTGAGACATTCACCAGTTTTTTGGGATCTTCTGTCATAAAATCTTAGTTGTGTTTCATTTTAAATAAAATTAGTTGCTTGATTGTTGGCTAATTTGTATTTATTTATGTTCAAATATTTTCAGTGACTTAAAGCTTTCTTTATTTTGTAAAAAAAAAAAAAAAAGTCATTTTTTACCTCTTTTTCTTGCTGCTTTTTCCATCTTTCTTTTTGGAAAGGAAAAGTGGGAGGTAGGGAGAGCAGTGTTAGAGACTTTTTTTTATGCAGATCAGAGATAAGATTTTTTAGCCCCACACTGCAGCAGTTTAAAAAAGAATCCTTTTTCCATTGAATATGACATGAGAACACTTGATAACTGGCATTTTCCAGGATTTTGAAGGCTCCTTAAAGTAAACAAGCAGACGAACCTGGCATTCCTGGTTTTAATCTGAATTTAAATCTGTGCTCAGAATTTTTTGTCAGCGTCACCAAATTTGTACATCCCCTCTGAGAGCCTGCCATAAATGCTGGGTTGCTAATGTTCCTGTCTACCACTTGTGGAGATTTTCTCTCTCCACAAAAGCCTATAGCCCCTGGCTCCAGGTGGGAGTGCCTCTGGAGATGAGCGTGCAAGAGCACTGTGCGTATGCTCCGTGTGTGGGTGGAGTGAGATCCCATCTGGTCCAGAGCACAGATGAGACCCAGCCTAGAGAGGAGCCCTCACACACAAGGCTTTGGTTTCCAGAGCAGAGAAGCCAGGCACTCAGTCCCAGCCCATGTGGTGCTCCGAGACTGCTGCAATCCGTCCTGCAGTTGGGGCTGATGTTGGTCAGCGTTACTGTGGCAGGTCCATGTGCTGGCTGAATAGGGGCAGATGATGTGACAGAATGGAGAGGTGATTTTATACAGAGTGATTTCATACCCCAGCAGTTCCTAACAGCAGGAGGTGTTTTTTTCAGGGGCCACAGTTGATATAATTAGGAGTAGCCTGATTAGTCAGTGCAGCAGTGAGGGTTTGCAGAAGCAAAGGAGCAAACTCCTGGAGTGCAAACCCTGCTCTAGAAAAGCCATGCTGGGTTTGGAGGTTGCATACGGAGGGAGGCAGGGGTTGCATTAGTGAAGATCCCGGGGTATGTTTGGAGCAGAGCCCCCTTCCCTGCATGCAAAAGAGTTTCATCATCATCATCTTCATCATGACCATGTGGGCTAGCCATGGGATTCTGCCATTCCCCTGGGTCACCCCTTATTTCCCCCAGCCCCCAACACTCTCCTCTGTTCATGTGGGGCAGGTGTAGGACACCTCCATTATTGGCATGTTTGAGACAGATGTTAAAACTGGTGATCTGTTAGCAGTGGCCTTGGGGGGTTGCCTATGGTTTCTGCTGTAGTCATGCGTGCTTCGATTTCAGATAAAAGAGCCAAACTGTTTCATTTCTGGTATTTCCAGCTGCGTTTGGATTTATCTGAACGGAACCAGGCATTCCTGAATTTGAGGGTGGCTACCTTTACCAATGAGCTGGTACTTACTATTTCTCTTCACTTCCCTTCCCCCTTCCCTATTTTCTCTTTCTCTAGGTCCAGGCCTGGCCTTCATTGCCTACCCAAAAGCTGTGTCCATGATGCCACTGCCCACCTTTTGGGCAATTCTTTTTTTTATTATGCTTCTGTTGCTTGGACTGGATAGCCAGGTTAGTATGATGAGTAAGGGCTATGTGGCTTATTGTATCCTTCCTGCTGACTGAGAAAAGTTGGTTTTGTAGGCATGAGTTATGAAAAAAAATTACTTCTAATGATGCTTAAGAGAAAGTTGGGGTGCTTTTTAGTGAGGGGCTGTTCGATCTGTTAATGGTGATTCATAATATGTTGTTGCTCTGTAGGTCTTTGTCATCAGGAGTTAGTGGAGTCCACAAGACTAGGGCAGTACTCCCCAACCTAAATTTCAGTCCCAGTCTGGCCTCAAAGTACCACTATTTTGGTCACAGTGCAGTATTTTCTTACATTGGAGAAAAGCTTAATAATTTTAAAACATAAAAGACTACAGTTGGTTCCACAGAGTACTTTGTGCTGTTGCAATCCCCAGCAGTGTTGTATGCACCATTATTAAAACATTTTAAGAATTAATAACTCCTAGAAATACAGACTTTGATAGTTGCCAAGTGCCAAAAAAAAAAAAGTGAAGCCTCCATGAGATACAAAAAGCACAAAATGTTTTGTACATCAACCAAGTCAGAGGACAAAACTACAGCCTTTTTCGGTGGCCTTGTGCTTGGAGATGCCAAGCAGTGTGGGATCCTGCTGACTTTCACGTCACCAGCGTGCATTCAGTACCTCCAAACAAGCCAGAAAGCATCTCGGATGTACTCCAGCTGTACTAATTTTATAGCACACGCTGCTATTAATCAGTAAGCATGAAAAAAATCAAAACCTTCAATCCAAGAAGTTAGGTTATTTTTCCCAGTGGTTGCTTGTAGGAATGTTGGACTAAGCACTGCCCAGGAACCTGTAAATCATTTCTGGGTAGTCCACTTACAAGGAAACATGGGTGAACAGGGATTATGCAGTAACTACACATCCAAAATTCAAAGTTTTCTGCACTCAAATGCAAAGTCATTAGCATTAGAAGAAATAAATTCCTAAGGAGGAAATGTTTATCTAGCCTAAATGATCTCTTGTATGAGGAGACTTCTGCAAATGGATTTTTACCTAGTTGTTGTGTACTTCATCCCTTACAGTTTTTTATATCTCATTTGCCCTAAATTGCTCTTTATAGCTTAATCTTTGAACTCTAGTGAGCAACTTCCAATCACTCCAAAGTAAATGTGAAAGTACCCAATGCTGTGGTTCAGCAACCCTATGCTTATGCAAATTGGAAGCTGTCTAGTAATTTTAAAAAGCTCCTCACTGCGTAGAATGATTAAAACTAATTGGAGCCCTTAATTTCTCTCCTCCACCCCTCTGGTTTTTTGGAGTGCAGTCAAGCAGGTTTCTGGAATGCTGGAGCAGTTTCATATCAAATCAGCCCAAAGGAAAGAGTTGCATTAAAAAGAAAAGCAGTTTTACGAAAGTCAAAGTAACAAGGTGACAAAATCTGGTGTGGGACAAAATCTCTTTGCAGAATGGTCTGTATTTCCAAAATAGAGCTTCAGCTTGTGGTCAGAGAGGGTAGAGTTGTTCCAGAGCACTTCTGGGCAATGTAAGAGCAATAGAGGGTAGGAAAAGGCATCTTTTTCTGAGATAATCTATCATACATTTCCCATGATAAGCTATTATTATAAGATGATGTATCTACTTAAAGTGAAGATCATTTCTACAGATGCTGCCTTGATACCTCCACGGTATTTTCATGTCTTCAGTGAGCTCTATATTTTTGTACCTTAACAGATTGAAAGTACAGATCAGTTGGAAGATTCCTTCTTTGATTTTATTTGGGGGAAGTTCAGTAGTTGCTTTCCTCCATGGGCAAATGCATCTGTTTTTTGGTTAACTTCAAACATTTATTCAAGTCTATTTCAGGTTATTTGGTTCTCTCAAGTTGTACATCTTAAATGTATAGTTTTGCAAAGGCAGATAAGTATAAATGCAGTTTTCATTAAGCTAGATAAAGATTTTTAGCTCATCTACTCAGAGCTTCATTTTTGGTTTATGCTTGAAAATACTTTGCCAAATCATTGTATGTGGACTGTATGAACAGCTCCATTACTGCTATAGAAATAAACAGGGCCTCAGCCAGAGATAATCTGCTCACAGGTCCAGAAAAGACATGTTCAGTCAAGAAGAGATGCTATTTCACATCAAAGTCTGCCTTCCCTTGGCTGGATTTTCACTAATAAACCCAATAGTAGAATTATGTCAAATTGTCGAATTAACCTAACCTGCATCTGTGAGGTTTTCTGCCACATCAAAAAAGGCTGGGAGGTACTCTCCTAGCTTGGTCTTCTTCGAGTGTTTTCTCTCTGCCTGCCTTCTACCATACATCTTGTATTCATCTGGAACAGCAACAACATAAAAGCCACATAAGTGCCTTCCTGTCATCAAATTAACCTCCTTTATCCTTGTGGCTTGCATTTACAGAGCCCCTTTGGTAGATTATAAGGCTACTAGGAAATAAACAGGATTTCTGAAAGCTTATTCCAACATGAAAACTACCCCCATGCTTCAACCTCTGGGTCAGGAAGGAGTGCCTTCTGATTTATTTATTCAGAGCAGTGTTTTGCCACAGAGTACAGTTGGGGCATTGCTGGGGAGGGTTTGTTCAAGCAGGAGCTTGGATAAAATGTGTGGTAGGAAATCTGCAAGTCACATTTCTCTGTTACTGTTTTGCCCCTGCAGTTTGTTGAAGTTGAAGGACAGATCACGTCATTAGTTGATCTGCACCCATCCTTCCTAAGGAAGGGTTACCGACGGGAAATCTTCATCGCTATAGTGTGTTTCCTTAGCTATCTTCTGGGACTAACTATGGTGACTGAGGTGAGTAGTGCTGCTGCTGGAAATTGTCTTCTTTCTTTAGCCATTTTTCAGACCAGTTTTAGCTATTTAGCCACTCAGAGGAGCAGTGCTTTTTTGGATCTACAGATCATCTTTCATCCTTGAAAACATTTTGAAAGGGAGCTATATATCCACACACATTTCAGTCAGAGGAACAGAGACATGAAATCTCATTAAGTTTGATCTGATCTCAGGTACCAACCAACATGAGTATGAATATTAACATCTAGCTCTAAATGATGAAACATATTGGAAACCTTCAGCAGAGCAGATTAAGAGTCAATCCAATGCATGCAGGGAAGGAGATTTTTATCTTAGTTACACAGATTAGAATTAATTAAATACCACTGTGTTTATTCTAGTATAAACAAGACAAGAATATGTTCCAGTGCCTGCACTGTTGTGATATTTATCTCCAAAATAAAATTCAAGCCAGGTTTTAAAAACAACTGGAAGAGCATGAATGTGGGTGGTAAAATAGCACCTATAACAAAAGGTGCCCAACCAACACAGTTTTTCAAGTAAAAGTGTAGGTATATATAGTTCAATGTAGTGAGACAAAGTCTAACAGCAGAGTATAAATAAGAGAGTTAGAGAGCAAAACATGAACTATTCTCATGAAAGAAGTCCTTTCACCCTTCTGATGAACTGACTTAGTTTTTAGTCTTTGGAAGTGTTAGTGTTAGAAGGCAACCTATTATTTCTTTAAATGACCATCCTAGAATACTTCTAAGAAGGGACTGTTTAAGTGTGTCAGTAGATTATACTAAGTGGCTTGATTTTGTTTAATCATTGTCTTGTTTGAATTCTTCCTGTAGTAAACATGCGTATTCCCTAGGGAAAGTAATGCCAAATATCTACCTTGCCTACTTGCTTGATACTGCTTCTTATTAGACAGCAGTCATTGAGATGTATTGATAGATGTTATTGGGAGCTGGGGCTGAAATATTAGGGTTTTGTCCTGTTGGATCCTAATCCATTGTATCTCTTTTACAGGGTGGCATGTATGTTTTTCAACTCTTTGACTACTATGCAGCTAGTGGTGTATGCCTTTTGTGGGTTGCATTCTTTGAATGTATTGCTGTAGCCTGGGTTTATGGTAAGTGAGAATCCTTTCATGTGATACCTTTTGATGACTCAGTGACAATTTTGCTAACCAAATGTTTAATCATCAGCCACCCCACAATCTTCTTCCCGGCAACAGACACATGCCATTAGTATAAATTTGCCCTGATCCCTTGGAGACAAATTTGCATCTGGGATGAAGCCAACCTCCAGTGTTTTTCCACAAAAAAAAAAGAGTATTTTTTCATTGCTAATTAATAAAAGCACAATTAAGCTTTTGCGAGTGTTTTGCGAGGTGAGAGTTGAAAGTTTGGCCAGCCATGAAAATTCCTCTTTGTCTCTCAGTATTTCCTTTCAGGGCTGCAATGTCTATAGGCCCAAACCAACTTAACAGAAACTACAAAAACAAAGCTGACGAAAGAGTGCATTCTGCCCCATTATTTTTATGTGATGTCAAGTACCAGGCTCTGACAGTAGCCACTGTAGCTGCCTGAGCCAGTATCTGTAAAAGGATCAGATGTTTTCTGGTTAGGACTGGTCATCTCCCTGATTCTTCATATCCTCCATCTCCTTAGAAAAGCAGAATAGACAAAGCCATTGTTTTGCACCAGTTAGATTTCTGTTGAAGCAGAGTGCACTGTTTACTGTCAACTCCTTCCTATGGTGATCCCTCTGTCAAGTTCAGTGAGAGTCTGGAGAGAGGAGAGAGTGTGTAAGGGGGCCAGGAGGGATTAGCATTGCATTTCTGCGTCCAAATAACAAGAGCAGGGATGAGGTGAGAGAGTCAACCTTATTGCTTCTCAAGAAAATCATCTTGTACTTCACAGCTGTGGGAAAAATTTGAAGAATACATCTGACACCTTCATCTTCCCTTTAAATACCCCTTGGGGGGCCTAGGAAAGCAGCTTTAATCCTACAGTTCTTACAGGGCTTTTATATGCTCAATTCTTACAGGCGCTGATAATATTTATGATGCCATTGAGGATATGATTGGATACAGACCTGGTCCCTGGATGAAATGGAGCTGGATTGTGATCACACCAGTTCTTTGTGTGGTGAGTACTGACCTGTGCTCTTTCAAGTTTTACACATGGCAGTGCTGAGCCACCTACAGCTTTTCTTCCAGAGAAGGCTGTTGTGTTAAGAGACCAGTTTGCAAACAGAATCTGGAGGCTTGAACATACTCTTCAAAGACTTTGTGTTCTCAGATGTCAGCTGTTAATGTGACAGCTCTCTACTGTGCTTGTGCTGATTGCAGTTGGCTGCATTTAAGTGTATTTTTCTTAGGATTGGAAAAATGCTGCAATGATGAAGAGAAAACTCACTCTCCAAAGAGCAGACTAGCTAGGCCATTGTAACAAAAAGATTTGAGCAGTCTGCAACATATCTCAGCTTTAAGTATTTTCTTGGGTGGGAAGAACATCCTGGTAATCTCCTTGCAATGTGCAGCAAATAGCTGAGCCCTGAATAAGAACAGGCAGCGTACTGCAGCTGTTCAGCACCATCTCTCAACACTCTGTTGACAAGCAGCAGATGCTATAAGCAGATGCAGATGCTCTTTCAATGATTTAAAAGGGAGAATAATTCCCCCATTGGTTTAAAATACATAGGGTATCCATCAGCTCTGCCTTTCACTGCCTGTCTTCCTCAGGGCAATTGGTAGCACCAGAGCCCTGCTGCTTTTGACATTTGAGCCTCACTTTGTTTTCCTTTCTCATCCGCAGGGGTGCTTTATCTTTTCTTTGGCCAAGTACAAACCACTGACCTACAACAAGGTCTACACGTACCCAGACTGGGCAATTGGCCTGGGCTGGGTTCTCGCCCTTTCCTCCATGATCTGCATCCCTATGGTGATGGTCATCCGCATCATTCAGTCAGATGGGTCGCTCATTGAGGTAAGAACAAACACTTGTCCGTCTAAAGGAGAAAGGGAGCTTTAACTTGCTGGTTTTTATACAAAATAGTGCTTGGAAAACTGCCATCTTGTCCAGGTAGGACAAATAAGACTGTTAAAGATCACCTGTCCCTTGGGCAAACAGTAGAAACAGAACAAACATGAAGCCTTCTGTCCTCAGACAAACATCAAGTGATTTTACTCATGTCCCGCTTGTGCAGTTTCCAGCTTGGCAAATCATTACCTCCACATGCAGACAAACACTCAAGGACTGGGGTGTTCCTGAACATCAGGTCTCTCCAGCTCACAGGGACATGGAAGCACCATCCTGATAATCACAGAGAAAGAGAGAGACAGACATGGATCAAGCCTGATTGTGTAAAAGCTCATTGATTTTCAGGGAAATTCAGATACATCTGTGAATTGCACGGCTCTTGTACATGGCCTTCACTGTGGGGTCTAAATAGAAGTCAAACCCTCCTGCCAGTGGGTTTCACTTCTTAGCTTTTTTAATTTGTTTTTATTTTTTTCGAATTGAAACACTGGATCCAGATTATCCTGATCTTTGGAAATCTGAGTCTGATTCAGTCGGATTTCCTTGGGTTTGGACTTGCAGACAATCTCTTGCCCTTTGCAGTTAAGTGCAGGTTCCCTTAATTTGTTTTTCTTCCAGTGTGAAGTTAGCAATTCTCTTCTAAATGTTCAGATTAGTTTTGTTTTTACCTAATGAGGTGATCTGAAATGCAGCCGAGGGAATTCTTGGAGGACAAAGTGGGACACTTCAGGACAGGAAAAAAGAGAGAATAGAGTTAAAAAAAAGGCCAAACCCAAACATTTCCCAGTGCACAAACACTTGCATTTGTTTTCGTCCAAGTGTTAATGGTCTTTTTCAGCTGTGGCCAGGGCATAAGTGTTAATTTTCTTGCCCACATTGTCACCATTGTCACCATGAGAGACAAGTCTAAAAGTAGCCAAAACACTGCTCAAAGACCATGTTAGGAAAGGAAAGAGAGTAAACACTGGTCAGATGCCAGTTAGTTCCTTTGTGAACTGAGATGTAGGAGAGAAGTTGCCACTTGGCAGTGAGGGCTGGGCTGATGAGCAGAGCTGTTTCTAAATGAGGAAGGAGAACACACATCATTTGAGCAACAGCACTGAAAGTCCAGTGTGCATGATGATGGATAGCACTGGGGTTTTCCTTTCCTGTCTGATTTCCCTGCATCAAGTCAGGCTCTGCAGCTGAGTAGAAGTTGAAGGTGGTGCTCCCCAGAGCCCCAGGGTGTTGCCTGTCTCTGACAGCGCCATCCCTGCCCTTGGATTGCCGCGTCCTTGTGCACATGGAGTCACAGGGGCCTCTTGGTCGTCTCACCTCTGCTTTCCTCCTTTCTTTCAGAGGATAAAGGCGGTGGCTGCCCCTAAGGAAGTGAATCGGTGGTCCAAAGAAACAGAGAGTGGCACCCCCTTCTGCCCCAATGGAACTTCAAATGGTGGATTGATCAAGCCAACTCATATCATTGTGGAAACCATGATGTGAGCTCTCTCTGTGAGAGGATAAACCTGCTTTAACTGCCGTTTACTAACCATAGATTCTCATAGGACCAGGTTTACAGAGCTTTATATTTGCACTAGGATTTATTTTTATTTCTCACAGAGAAAGTTATTTTTTGTGTGTGTTTTTTTTTTTTTAATATTTTGTAAGGTAATCACAGCAGACGTCTCTCTGTAGAGGGAGAGCTTTCATATCAGACTAGACATATTACAGGAATTTACTATTATTGGGTTTTTTTAAATATATATATCTTTATCTCTAAATATTATACACCTTACCACTTGAATTGATTGTTTTACCAGCAATACATTCAAGTTTCAGAAAGCAATTTTAGGTGCTGGTATGATTGGGAGCAGGGTAACCTACAGAATACACAAAAGGAGCTCTGTTGAGAGATATGATTTTTTGAAAATGCTGTTTCAAGAGAATTTTCAAAGGTGTAGTATTTTCACCCTCTGGTTCAATTGTGGTAAACGACAGGTATAGGGGTCACTTCTGGGAGTGGGTACAGTTTTGTTTAGCATGATCCTTGAGTAAGGATATGGCCAAACAGCTGGGGCTTGTGGCTGTCCCTCCTAAAGACAGCACTGGGAGCCTTTCACACCGACAGAGGAGGACTTGAGGAAGGTATTGACAGGATTTGGCATGGTTCAGGGTTTTTTTTATTATTATTTTTTAGATTTGTGGAGTTTTTTTACCTAAGTGAAATGCCTGCTGTTTGTGCATGAGCAGGGTGGTTGAGTACCTGCTCCTCAGTTTTCCAGCAAAGCATATTTTGATGCAGTGGCACTGGTGTAAATTTGAATTCTGCAAACTGTGAGGGCAGCCTGTCCCTGGGGCAGTGGAGCGAGCACTGAGGAGCCAAGGAGGGAAAAGCAGCACCTGCCCTCTGGGTGCTTCAGGTGTTCACTTCCTCATTTGGACTTTGCTTTGGGGCAGAAAAACAAAAGAATCAGTTCTGGACTCTGACCGTCCAAAAGTGAACACAGACCAGGTCACCCCTGACAGGAGGAACAAAACCACTCACCTGGTGTAACCAGTATAGATAACAGACACATTGTTAATAATAATAGTCATGTTGATAATAATAGCACACAGCAAACAGGTGCTTTTCATCCATGTATCTCAAAAATGCTTTTCCAAGTTCAGTAACCAGGATTTGCTTCATTTATTTATTGGGGGCGGGGAGGTCATTGCTGTTGGAGGAGCACACAAAAGGACAAAGTAAGTCCTTTGTCCCATGTTACTAAATAGCAGTAGTGGACCTTGCTCATCATTGGGTTAAACTGTTATTTAATTTTATTTTATTGCGGGGGGGGATGGGATGCAGAGTGGAGGAGAGTGGAAGACATATTTATGAATCTTATATGCTAAAAAAACAGGACCTTTTGGAATTTAAATTAAAGCAAAGGGAACATGTAACACTGAAATATTTTGTATTGGTCAGAAGGAATTGGGTACCATTCCAGGTGAGACTGGGGAGTGAAGAAAAACCACTACAAGGAGTGTAGGAATGTTTCCATGGGGAATTGGATCCCTGAAGACTGTTCAAAACATGGACAAAAGCCTTTCTCTTTGTTTTTTCAAACTTGAGCAGGTTGTGCTGGGAACAGGTTCTCTGCCAAAACTTGGGCTTTTCTTGTGGGCATTTTTTTAGAGGAAGAGAGTTTTTTCTTATGATACCACAGGCTATCCAAAGGTATTTAGAAGAAATGCTTGATAAAAGCAGAGTTTATATCTGTTTATTCTGCTGTCAGCTTAGTCTGTGAGGGCAGAGTGTGTCATTTATTTAAACAGGAACATAACCAGTTCTTAACATTCCTACACAGTTTTATTTTACTTTTTCTTGTCTCGTGGGCTAACTGGCCACAGCAGCACAATCACTTGTTAACTTGTTGGTTTTCCTGTAATAGAAAAGGGATGATTTAAAATTAAGAGATGGACCAAAATAATCATTAAAGAACAAAAAAAAGTGACTGCATCCATAACTTTCAAAATCTTGCCAGTGAGAATTTGTAGATATTTTTACATCAGATAGCTGAGTTGCAGCTACAAAACCAGCCACAGTAGAATTAGTTTTGTTTTCTTTTTTTGTTTTTTGGTTGCTGTATTATGAGAATTTTAAACTTTTCCACAGCTGGAGATGGCAAACATCTAATGACACCTGCTGGGCCTTTGGCAAGAGCTATCGAAGGTCACAGGAGGAATTCTGAGAGCCACTGGGTGCCATCAAATGTGCCCAAAATAAAGAAACATGCATGCAGCTTATTTTTTTTTTTTTACTAGCCTTTAACAATCAAAGGCAAGGAGATGTAATCAGACATAACTCTCTTAGTGGGCTTCAGCTTGGACTCTCATTTTTGAGTTACAATTAGTGTCTGCAATAAACAGGCACAGGTGAAAAGGAAGAAGAAGGTTAGGTGGTTGCAAATTAATGGTTTTTGTGAGTGCAGATGAAACACTGATGCTTGATTTATTTTTTTATATATATATATATATTATATATATATATATATACGTTGTCATACAACTGTGTTTGAGATCATATAGTTTGCACATCACTTTTGTGCTGTAGAGCTGAGACAAGGTTTAGTTAGGGAAAAAAATGGTTTGGCTACATCAAAGATGTCTCCAGCAAGTCAGCTGGGTATTTAAACATCTCCTGTGTTTTGGAGTGTCTTTGTGTGAAGAACCAGAGGGCTAATACTACACCTTTCAAAGTACAACTACTAGAGAACTAGAACCCAGCCCCATTTTGATACAAACTGTGCCATTCAAATCAGTCTCTTCCATGATCCAAGTGAAAATGTCTCACACATATGCAACAACCTCATTGAAGTGTTCTCTGTGTAAGCTTCTCTGGCCCTGCTGTGCTCTTTAGCATGACTGCAAGAGAGGGCTGGGACTCACCAAGAGCCAAGAAATTATTGTTTCTGGAAAACAGTTCCCCTCTCTCCTCTTCCCTCCCCTGAAAAAATACCACAAAATCTTAAATTCTTCTTGTTTTATCTGGGGTTTGAGTTCAAGTGAGAACACTTGCATTTTTACAGTTTGGGGTTTTTTCCTAACAACTTTATCAGATTTCTAAACTTTTCTTGGTGATAAATTTGCATTTCAACATGATCCTCTGCCAAACTTATTAAAAAATAATTTTTAAAAAAGTTTGTGTTTTCTACCTATTTTGACTGCAAAGACAACTGATTTTTTCATATATTTACTTGTTTAAATTCTTGTGACGTATTTTACCTGTTTTATGTAAATGAGGAACTCTATATTAAAGTATCATGACTAGTCATAGATGAACTGGTTTGGATCCAGGGAGAATTTAGTGTAGTTTTGGCATGAAATCTCTAGAACCAGATCCCTGAGATTAAAGCCAGAATAAACCAAGACAAAACGCACACCTTTTCATATTTCATGTACCTTTGTATTCGTGGGTTCTTCTGGGCTTGAAAACGGCAGAGTTTCAGCAGTATTTATTTCCAGCTGAACTAAAATCAAGAGATAGTAGAAATGTAAAGGGGAAAATTTTCCTCAAGAGATTTTCTGACCTGTTTCTTATTTTTCCCGATTTTCCAAACCTTTTCAGTTCACCTGTCACTAGTGATGATCTCACTGAATGAGCATCTATTGTTAAGGGACTTTACCCGTAGTCTGTATCTCAGTATTTAAACAGAATGATTTCATAAATAGAACTGGTTTTTTATTGTTGTTGTTGTTGTTGTTGTTATTATTCTAATTTTCCTTCTCATCCATAGCTTTCCTTTTCATCTGGTCCAAACAGATCCGCACACTTAGAACTAAGTCCTCTTTTGAAGTTTGATATAGTAGGTCCACAATGGATTTGTTCCTGTGTTGTAAATGAAAATACAAAAGCCTGACAGCTGTATTTGCCATCTAGAACAGCACTGGTGATCACCTTGCAGCAGCAGTACAGCTCCTGGAATTAGAGGCTGGAGGGGAGTTAGGAATGGTCTGCTGGAGCAGCTCAGCAAAACTGATTCTCGCTGCTGTTCTTGGGAAGAGGAGGAAATGAGAAAAAGAAAAAAAAAAGTGAGCCTTACAGTTGTTGTAACACCAAAAAAACCCAAAACAAAACAAAAACAAAACCCAGCAACCATCAGCAGAGCCTTTAATGTCACCGTCAGGACAGCACCTTGTGCAGCTGTTTTCAGTCCTGTGCATCCTCCTTTCTCAACTGCAGATGCTCCTGGTTCCTCCTCTTTGTCTCAGTGTTAGATGAGTCAAGTACATCTGAAGACACATGGACATCTCCAGTCAATAGGTCTTTTCCAAGTCTCCTCCTGATCTGTTTTTATTTGCTAAGGAGACTTACAGTTTCGTTGAGGTTGTGCTTGTCACACTTGGGTTTAAAGCTCCCACTTGTTGTATCAATGGCAAACTTCCATCCGTGGGAGAAGGATTTAAACATTTTTGAATAACTGATAATATTGGCTTCCACGTCTTGTGGTCACTGCAGGATCACTTGTGGAGGCATAATGTATATAAAATATTAAATAAGCTGTGCATTGAATGGAGTGGACAAGTTAGTTAAGCAGCTCAAGTACACTTGGAAGAAAGATGACCCTGACATCATTTCCAAGGAGACTCAATGGAAGTTGCTCACTTTCAGTAAAATGAATAAAAATAAATCTGTGTTTAAGTAGACTAGTAGATGAAATCTTCCACCCTCATATGCACGCACACAGTGGGGACATTGCTTCTATTCCTAGGCTGCAAATCATGTGTGTAAGTCTTGCCAAGCTGTTCAGGATGAGGATTGAGGAGATTTAGGCACCACTTGCCTGCAAAGAGCCAACTCACTGGGGTGTCCAAATGGTCTTTCCTAAATGGGGGGTGGTGGAAGACAGTAAGTGGAAGCCTTAAGATTGGACTTTAAAGCTCTCCTGGCTCCTTGTAGGCACTGCATGGCTCCTGGCATGGGAGGTTGGGGGTGGTGTGTGTTCAGGCAGCTGCCTTGAACTTGATTTCTCCAAAATCAGCATCCAAAGCCTTGTGGTTAGGATTGACATGTAGTTGTGTATTTGTATATTTGCATGAGCAAAGGTCAGGAACTGTCAGACCCTGGTAGCTTGTTTTATTTCTTATAATCAATCAAAAATAAGCTTAAGAAACAAAGTATTCAATTAATTCAGTGACACTTAAGAAAACCATGAACTAGTTGAAAAGAGGTCCCCTGAGCTCCATAGTTTGGTCACAAAAATTTTCTTATGGTCTTAGTGCTCAATTTGAGTCTATGGGAAAGATTCCTCAAGAAAGGCTTGAGTATAACCAGCATCAACCCTTGCTGGAAAACTGCCCACTCCAGCCCTGCACCCTCCACCAGATCGTGGCTCTTTTCTGCTGGCCCAAAACAGATGTTTACATGGACAATACTTCTCTGCTTAAAAAAAAAATCAATTTATTTGTTTCTATTAAAAAAATAAACAGAAAACCTCACATTTTTGTGTGTTTTTTTTTCCAATTGTCAGTGGGAATTGGTGATTTCAATTTACCCATGTCCTAAGACAAGAGCAGGAATAGCTTCAGACACCAATTGACCAAAAAAAGAGGCAAGCTCAAAATTTTGCAGGTTGAAACCTTTAACAAAACAAATTACTCCCCCCATCCCCATCAAAGGTGGAAAATTTTAATGACAGGGTTTGTGACTGGAAAAGGGCCTGACCCTGCTGATACTGCTGGGCTACTGAATGGCAGAGAAGACTAATTTGAAATGATCAGTAAAAGTGTCAAAATTTAATTACCACGAGTTTTAGGAGTGAAGTAAATTAAAGAGAGTTTAAAAAGGGGCAAGTGTTTGGAGGCTTGTTCCCCATGGCTCTGCAGTGCACAGCAGGATGGTGCTGCTCACTTTCCCATTTGCATCACAGGGAAAACGTGACCTGACTTGAGAAATCAGAAGAAATAATGAGGAAAAATACAGCTAAAAAAAAAAAAAAAAAGAAAAACAAATTAACAT
>VYZS01036497.1:82314-153580 GCA_013400695.1 Neodrepanis coruscans
GAAACTAAATTATGCTAAGGAGCTGTGCATGTGCTCTGTGTGTGTGCATATGCAGGGGGAGGCTTCAGCCCTGTAGCTGAGTACCTGTGAGCACGATACACGCTAATTACCTGCTTCTGCAGTTGAGATGTTAAAAAAGATTTGATTTTTTTTTTCAGTATATAAAGAAAAAAAAACAGTGGCAAAATTATGTTGAGAGGCTGATAAAAAAAATCCTGAGGGGGCAAGTTGAGTAAGTTTGTCACCTGCTCCTGTCCTGGAAGCCAGCGCCAGTCTCTCAGCATTGCAGCATCCCAGTACTGTTCTGAAGTGCTCGTTGTTCAATAGGATGTTGTTTTTCTCCAGTGTAATGTTGTGATTGTTACCTGATAATGTTGCCAGGGACTTCACATTGTAAGAGGTGGTCCATCTTGTTTGATGTATTTGGCTACAAAAACAGTGGTGTTTTTTTTATTATTATTTAAATTCCTAGCAACTGTGACTACAGTAACGTGATGAGTAGCACATACAGCGAGGAGGTGAGGGCAATGATGACCTCCTTAAAAATGTCATCTGAACTTTTTTTAAAGAAAAAAACCTTAAAAATATTTTTAAAACATTTTAAAACATTTTTGTGTGTGTTCCAAAATGGAATATTTGTATTTGAAAAAAAATCCTGGAGTGTAATTTAATCCTAAAAGCCCCTAGCCTTGTGTATATGGTAAATGTTTGTATTTTGCAGTTTCTGTTTTGCTTTTTAGATAACTAAAATGTATATGGATATTTTTAAGTCATCTTTGCTTTTTTAGATGAGTTTGTAATCACCTTATAACTGAAAATAAAACTTTCCTTTATAAACCAGCTATGCTCTTGGATGTTTTATTTGGTCTTTGAGTAGCTCAGTTCTTCCTTCAAACCTATAACTTATTTTGGGGTTGTTTGGTTTGGGTGGTTTTTTGTCCTTATCATAGATATATAAAATATATATTATCTGACTATCTGACTTCACATCTGCTAGGGTTTCACCTTGGTTGGCAGCTCAGCCCCTCACCGTCACTCACTCTCCCCCTTACCCAGTGGGATGGGGAGAGAATTGGAAGGGTAAAAGTGCAAAAATTCATCAGTTAGGATACAGACAGGCAAATAATTTAAAAAATGAGGGAACAAAAGAACCCACAACAAAGCACATCAAAGAGATTTAAAAAAACAAGAAAAGCAAATGACGCAAAGGAAAGCCATTTCTCACCTCTAACCAGCCAATGACAGCCCATGCATTGCACCACCACCATGAGAGTTCAAAAGCCCAAAAGGAAGGAAGAGAAGAAAACAAAACAGAACAAAACCCCCAACACCCCAACATTTATTTTCCTAGTTATTTCAAGCTGTCTGATGGCCTCTTCGGACAAACAGATGGAGGTTAAACCAGAGCACTCCTTCAGGCCTGATTTTGAGGTAGGGAAAGAAAATACACAACATGTAGGTGGCTACTATTTGTGAGAAGTGAAGCATTTGAACATCACTGCTGAGCCTCCAGCACCCTATGCCCAAGATCAGCCCCACAGCTGTTCTTTATTTGGAGTTTTTCAGCTGAGGTCCACAGGATAAAAGCAGGAGATCATCAGCAGGATGTTGCCTATCAAGGCACATACCAGGGAAGCAGCTCTGTGTTAACCTTTTACCTGGTACACACAGAAACCCACAGGTCACGTTGCATGGGCACTTGTTCAACCTGGTATCGCTCCAGTGCCTTGCTTGGCTCTGCTCAGTTTTGGCCAGGTCCTGGTGCCAAATGTGAGAAGGGCCTTGTTCCTAAGTCTTTGGCCCAGGAGGGCAACCAGAGATGGCAGATAATCTGGCAGATAAGGCTTGTTTACGTGGCAATGATTCCCCAGGTCTAACCAGGAGCATTTCTGTACTCTGCTCAGTCTCTGAAAATTCCTGCATTACCCACTTGGCCATGAAGGGTTGCAAAATGCAGCTCACTCTTTCCTTGCCAGTGAGCAGAGATTCCCTATTGCCCTGTCCAGGCAGCATTCCAGCTTGCACAGCCCACACTGAAGTGCAGGGGCACCCCAAACCCCATTGCAGGAGCATAGGGAAGAAATCCTCAACATATGGACACAAGGAACTATGTTCTGTGTTCATGGCAGCCACAGAATCACAGAATAATTCTGAGTTGGGAGGGACCCACATGGATCATCAAGTCCAACTCTTAAATGAATAGCCCATACAGGGATCAAACCCACAACCTCAGTGTTATTAGCACCATGCTCTAGTCATCTCCTTAGATGTCTGGTTTCAGAGGTGAGACAAT
The DNA here is from genome assembly GCA_013400695.1 of Neodrepanis coruscans. Taxonomy (NCBI): domain Eukaryota; kingdom Metazoa; phylum Chordata; class Aves; order Passeriformes; family Philepittidae; genus Neodrepanis; species Neodrepanis coruscans. The sequence goes on from VYZS01036497.1 coordinate 84,608, forward strand.
TTGGCTACCACAGTGCAGCTCCCCAAGACACCTCACTGGAGCTGCAAGGTCCTGAGCATCTGATGGGACATCCGCCAGCACGTTTTTCTCCAGCAGTTTTCTAATCCATCCCCAGGAATTAACCACACCTTGCAAATGCTGCCATGTCAGGGCCAGCATGTGCTTTGCTGCATCAGTGTTTTGTCATGAAATAGCCCAGCTTTAACACAACAAGATGTCCAGCGTGGAAAAGCTGCTTAACCACATGCTCTTATTACTGCCATGCTCTTACTACTACCAGCTACAGTAAAATTGCCTCCATGTCCACAGGGAGGGAAGTGACCCAAGTCCTGCTGCTGTGTGGCAGCAAGGGACAACCCCAGTCCTACTCTGGTAGCCCTACAAACAGTGACCTTGCAGCAAAACCCTCTCCGTGGCCTCCCCTTGTCCTTCAAGGTGTCTCATAAATGGCAAGATAAATGTTGTTGGAAGCAGAGTGTTGCCTCACTATCCTGTAGGAGTGTTGTCCTACAGCAGTCAAAGTCATTAACCAAACCAAATGCATTTAATTTGCTTTTATTTAATTAAAAAAAAGTCAAAGTCATTGCAATCCCATTTAAATACAGAGATTTACAAATAGGTCCAAAACAGGACTAAAATATTCTTTGAAATGCAATACTTTTAAATATTGTGCTTTCATAGATACATAAGAAAATTAGCATATAAAAATACTTTACAAGGAATACACTCTAATATATGGATAAAAATACACATTTAAGTAATGCATTTCATCTTCATATCATTCAAAATGCATAGGAAGGGATACAAGGACCAAGTTTTTCTTCTTCCATTTTTTTTTTAAAGCCTTTAATAAAAGTCTTCATTAAAAACCCATGAGAAGCCCCAGTGAGCTTCCACTGCTCAGAATATTGCATATAAAAACACTTTCGGCTGCACTGTCAATGCTCCACAGTATCAATTATGGCACATAATCTAGTTGTGGCAGCAATGGTATGGAATATTGCATACTCAAAGAGAAAATGGCTACAACAACAAATAGCTGGATGGGGCCGGGCACATGTCTGGAAGAAACACCCTGATACATTGCGCTATCACAGAGAAACATCAGGGACAGACAGTGGGGGGACAAGTCCTGGCTCAGCGAAGTGACAAACATGTGCTGTACACCCATCCAACACCCTATGGACACCACTGGCGTGCAGGTAGTAATGGAGGAGCCAAAAGGATGAGCAGGGAATGGGGGCTGTGGGCTCTGGGGCTGCAGTGTCTGACTGAGTGAGCTCCTCAACTCCACTGTGCCCAAGTCTTCCTGGGGAAAGCAATGCCAGGCTCACGCCACCACCAGGACACAAACATCATCATAAAGTGCTAATAAGTGAAACATGGCAGGCAGACGAGGGAGCCAATACAAACATCACAGTCCCTCTTCCACGTGGGTCTGGAGGCTCTTGGGAGGGAGGGAGGGGAGCATCATGCTTGCAAAGCCACATGAGGCCAGCAACAGGCAAATGGGCACACATACCACCCAGCCTACATGAGACAGGGACACAATCTCCACCTAACACAGGGCTTGTTGTGCCTGATGGGAGACAACAAGGTTTCAGTAACCCAAAACACATGGGGCAGCCTTAGGAATTTCACTATTCTGCTATTACAGGCACAGGCCAGGTTAGCAAGCAAGAGATCTCCATAAACCTCAGATGAACAAGGTGGCTGGGGATTTGAGCAGGTACTCAAAGCCTTAACCCCTGGGTACAGCCTCTACTGTGTAGTAAGTACTGCAGCACAGGCAACCACATTGGTCATGGGAATTGATGACAAGACAAAGTGCCTCATCCCACCACGGGTGAGCCAGCCTGGCAGGGAGTGTGGACGGGGCTGGCAGGAGGCAGCTGCAAATACCAATTTTTGAACAAGAATTACATCTAGCCACTGTCAAGCACATTTTGAAATGTCTTTCAACCAGCACTCTCCGCAGCCCTGCAACAGGATTGCAAGGGGCTGCAGGAATTGATTTTTCATGAGGAAAAGGAAGGATGGAGCTGGGCACAACATAAAAGGAAAGGCATTTCAGTCCTGCCGTATGCAATTAACTGAGCAAAAAAGGAACATAATAGCACCATGTATGTTTATAGGATGGCCAAGGCCCTCAGGACGAGGAGGATGTCAGAGGCAGGACTCTGCACACTCACAGGGCACAGGGAGATGCCATGGGAGATGGCTGTGGATGCTCCCTCCTCCCATTGGCAGCTCGTCCCATTGCCACCACTGCCACAGCCCCAGATGCACATCCACCTCTTACCTTCCCAGCAGTATTTGGAGGTCTTTCAGGCTCACTGAAGACCCACCTCCCCATTCGCAAGTTATGGTACACACAGCACTTACAAATACCAGTGCAAAAACCAGGAAAAACACCCCATATACCACAATGGCTCAGCAGGGGCCCTGGGCATCGTCTGCTCTGCTCCCACTGCTCAGAGTGTCTGGACACTCGCCTTGACCTCGGCTCCACGGGGCACCTGTGCCAGCAGCTCTCTGTTCCCCTCCAAGGGAGCATTGGCAGCCAGTGCCAAGGGGTTTCGGCTAATCACCAGGTCCAGCTTATCTCCAGCCTCCGAAATCAAGGGAACGGCCAGACAGCAGTCAAAGTCTCTTGTTCGGATGCGGTTTACCTGCCGGGATGGATTTAGGATGTGCCATGGGGAGGAACAACAGAAAGATCAAGTTTGTTAGTCAGAAAATACAAGATTAGTGCTAAAGTCACATCTTGGAAAACACACAATGCTTGGGGATCCCTGATTCCACGTTCACAATGGAGCAGAGAGGAGGCATCCCTTGAGACTGAGCATCCTTCCTTAGCTGAGGAATGATGCACTAACTGGTAGAGGAAGGGGGGGTGGGAAAAGTCTGGATCAGGCATGAACCCTGGCCCCCAGTTCCTGGAGCAGTAGTACAAGTGTTAAACACTGCAGGGCTCAAAAACAGTTCTCCAGTTCAAGCCTGTAGAAAAAATGTAATTTTCCATGATTTTTTTGCCACCATGGTTTTTACTGGCCCTAAACTTGTGGTGCTGGGCATTCAGCACCTAAAAAACAAATAAAGCCCTGAGGGTTCTGGCAACCATTTTCCAGCTCAACCAGCAGTAAATTGAGACTATATTGAACAATTTCTGCTTTTTCTCTCCGCATTTATATCCTTCATTTCATAGGAGTCTGGATGCATTTCATGTGGGCTCAGAAGGTGTCCGCAAATTCCATCCACAGGATTCAGCAGTGAAAACAGTTACTGCTGGCTCTTGAAGACTTTCAAGTACATTTCTAGGCTGGGTCATCTGCAGAAACCACCCCAGCTCTTGTCTGCAGCTTCCAGAACACCTGGGCTTGATGTCACGAGAGCTCTGGGATGAAGCAGGTTGCCAAATGGCAGTGGGATGGGCATCAGGGAAGGAAGAAAGGAATTTCCCACCCAACTTTGGAGTGAACATAAGCCCTAGGGCCAGGTGTTGCTTCCTTTTCTGGATAAGGGCTGAATGAGTCCATACAACCCTTCCATCCCAAACCTTTTCCCAGAATAAATGCATGCCTGTGGGCTCTGTGATAGAAGCAGTGTCCCCCTGCCCTAACTAGTGTCCACACAGTTGAACTCACTACTGCTCCTTACAGTATAGTAACAAGAGACAATTTCTAGCCAACTCATGGAAAAGGAGAGATAAACCATGAGCATGCTCTGCCATTGCTCTAAGCCAGCCAGGTAGTTCCAGTGCAGAAGTGCCATTTAGTGCAATGCTGTGCTCCAGTTAATCCATCCAGCTGAGAGGCAGAGAGTCTGTGACAGCGGGGACAAGGTGTTCCACTGGCCTTCAGGCACATCACCAAGCTCAAAAACGGCAGCACTGTGAAGCATCCTCAGCCATGTACTTCTGTACTTCTCGAGTGGAGTTGCCTGTACCAGGTCTGCAATCCCTCACTCACAACTCCACATGTCAACGCCATGGCCATCACCTCATCCACTTGTAGGTGTGAGCTGTGCATGTGGAACTAGGGTGTCAAAAGTCTCCATGCTGCTCTGTTTGGGATTTTGGGCACACCTCCCAGAGCACTTGGCACTCACAAAAGAGTGACACATCCAATATTGAACACAAAGGCAGCCCAGAGCCTAATTTGCTTCTTGTTCATTCTTGCACCATCTTTTATTTGAAGCTGAGAAGAAATAATTGTATAGCAGCCAACTGGCTAGAGACCATAACAAGCTTAAACAAGGTTCCCCACAGTGCTGCCAGTCCTCCAGTTACCTGATGTACATAATATATTGGCTCTAATTTGACTGCTAAGAACCCCCGCCTAGAAATTAGTGAAACTAAACATCTTTCTGAGTGTTTCCAAATATGGTCACAATATCTGCATTTCCATTTGGTGGCAGTTTTTCCACTGAGGTTGTACTTCCTTCAGTTGGTGTCTGAGTTGCCCCAAAGCTAAAATAGTTGGGTTTCATCCATATAAAGCTTCTCTCCAATCTCCAAAACTCACTGCACTCTTTCTGTCCCTCTGGTAGTCCGATATGCCCAGGGAATACTTATCACAGACTGTGCTTTTGGCCAGAGTTTTTATTCTGTTTCTACTATTTCAGATCAAGTCTCTTTCAAAGAAAAATGTTCATAAAAAAACACTTTGCTTGAAGGACGTATTTCCTAGAAAACTCTTTTAGTTATCAAAGGCATGCACAGAACTTCATGAATATCACTTAACTCGGCAACGGGCTTCACAGGAACACATATCAGTCAACATAGTCTGGTTCATCCAAAAACAGGAAAAGGATTGAAGGCGAGGAGAGGAAGCAACAGTTTTTTGCTTGTTTTGAGCTGTCCAAGCTCAAAAAGGGCAGTGCTGGGACAGGCTGTGTCCTGGAACAGGTGTAACCTAGGGGTACCACCTGGGGTACCATCTGAAAGTACTACCTAGTGATTTCTTATTATAAAATACAGGTCTCATTGAGTGCTTCGTGGCTAAGAGCTCACCTAGTTGGCTAACTATTACCTTTCATTAAAGTTAGTGCTGCCATGGATGGATCTCACTTCTCTCTTCCTCTCAGCCACTCATTCACTCCGTCCCAGCCTCCAGAACTGCATTTTGCATTTATTACCTGAAGCACTCTGTCATATGGCTTGAGGCCACACTGATCTGCTGGCCCATCCGGACGGACCATATTTACATAGACACCTTTTTCTAACAGGCCATCCGACAAGCTGAATCCAAAGTCTTCTCTCTCCGGGTCTTTGTGAAGTGTCATCTGGAGAGGCAGAAACAGACAAAGCATGTTTTAATGAGCAGCAGAGTAAGGAGGTGATGTACAGGGTTGGCAGGATGGCTGTAGCATAGGTAATTGTGCAGACCTACAGCAATTCTGCTCTGCGTCTCTTGGGCAGGCTTTCTTAGCCTGGGCAGATTGAGCCTTATTTACCCAACACCATCATCTCAGGCAGATCACATGGAAAATTGCTTTGCTGACTGGCATAAAACCAACCCCACGACAGTCCCTTACCCTTGGATGTGGAAGAAAACACAAACAGTGTAATATAGACAGCTGCTGTGTTTCAAACAAAGAGCAACAAACAAGTGTTATTAATGGAGCATTGCCTTCCCTGGCCCAGGTTGCACTGTGTATCCTCTGTGTATGCCAGACCAGCACATGAAAAGCAACATGTTCATGGGCAAATTTCAATGTAGCAAGTGTAATGTGAAAACAGCTCATTTTTAATACAACACTCAGCGGAAGCATCTAGAATTCTGCATGTTATTCACAAGTTCTTTTCAGAACATTCTTATCAATAAGTGTTGACATACTGAGGACAAGAAATGGGTAACTTCATCGCCCTTCCCTTGAGCACGCCACACTGTGGCCTCATCTAAAGGATGAGAGCACAGCTGGAAGTGTGTATTGCCAAGGCGTAACACTGGGAACCAGGGACAACTGATTCCCCAACACCAGCAAAATCTCCCTTTGCTTTTACATGAACTGGGAGTACACCTCTGCCGTGGCTCTAACTCTATGACTGTGCTCTTGGCTGGGTAAGCCACATGGATATGTTGTCCTTGGGAAGCACAGTGCTCAGGATGACACACAGGAGCACTCCAACTGGCCTCAAGCTCATTTCCAAACACAGCCAACACCAGATGTTCCAGCAGAATGAAGACTCACCCTGTAACATGCCCAATTACACAGCTTTCCTCCTTAAGGTATGAAGGAATTTTATTTAAAGACACATTTGCCATGCCCTGAAGGACTACAGCAGATCAAATATGAAAAGGTTGTTTTTTCCATCTACCATAACTGCAGGTTTTGTTCTAAAAGCAGACTAGGAAGAAAAAGGCAATCAAACGTTTTGAAACCTCTCAAGCTCCCTTCTCTGCTTGCATTCTGCATCAGCAGCTCTGCAGTTAATTACTTTTTCTAATTACTGCTGCCTTGCACCATGCTTAAACTGGCTATGTTCAGCTGGATGCTGAATTCAAACCAGTATCCCATCACTGAAGTCCTACCCTTAGCACCACTACAGGAAAGGGTGGGAGTGGAGTGGAAGGAGAAGGAAAATAAGTTATTTTTTACAAAAGAAGTGCCCTACTGAATGGAGCATACCACAGGGAAAGGGCTGAAGGGTCTCCACGGGGCCATACTTTGAGCTCTCTCATTTTTATCTGTAGCACCAATTAACCAGAATACAAGGACTTGGAAACGTTAATATATAAAGAAAAAGAGCAGAGCACAGGTGTGAACCCTGCTGAATCATTACTCTACTAAATCCCATTACTCTTCTGAAGAGGCCCCTTAATCTGACCCACTGGAAGCCTCTGCCATGACCTCGGTGAGGGCCAGCTTTAACAAGGAACCTTTTGAGGGGTCCCTATGAACTAAGAAGATTTTTTTACAAGGTTGCAAAGCTTCTACAGCTTCTACAGTTTTAACCTTCAAGGTACTGCAGTGCCACAGCTACACTAACCCTTGGCAGCACAAACCTTGTGAAACTCGAGGGGTGTCGGGGACATGATTTCCTGCATCTCCTTCTCAATCTTCTTCATGTCCAGGTTCCTCTCATTCTTCTTGGCAGGGGAGCTGCTGCCCTCGGTCTGTCCGTTATTACAGCTGGAGTTTGTTTTCCTCAATGGGCTCATTCCTGATGGGTTGACAGAGTCCAGGAGGAGCTTGCTGCCCTCCAGGCCCAGGTTATGCACACTCCCTGTCATGATGGATGCCTGTAGGGACAGGGCACAATGTCACCCTGCTAAGCCAGCACCAGAAAGAGATGGACCACACGGCACAGACAAAAACAAGGCAGCACCACTGCTCCCATTAATCAGAAAATAAGTACCAAGAAGATCTTCCTGTTAGCTGTAAGAGCCATTCCCAGACTTCATGAACTGCTTCCAGGTCTATGGCTGAGGCTCTTTGTACTCTCCACTCCCACCCCAACAGGGAGCTTTATCTCAGAAGGAAGCATGTGTGAAGCATCCCCTTATTTTTCAATGACCCCTTCCAGAAAAGCAGGGCCAGGCAGGCCTCATCTTGCACAGGAACCGTCCTGATAGTCAAGAAGGTTGAATATCCCAATCTCATGGGGCTCCCAGAGGAACCAGAGTCTGCCTGGTTCTCCAGCCTATCCCTTCAGGCTGCATCTCCCCACCAGCACCACACAGAGCTGGCAATGGCCCAGGGAAGTCAATACCTTGGACTCCACTGAGGCCAATTCAGTAGAGAAATTAGGATTTTATCTGTCAGTAAATGGGAGCTGTCACTGAGCAAAACTGAGTTAAAAATACGAAATTAAGTAGTATTTAAGCCTGGTCATCCTTGATAGCATCCATTAAAAGATGCCCCTAAGTAAATTTGACTCCATTTGGCAATGCTCTTCACTAATGAGATTACATTGATCAAAGCTAATGAAGGAGTCAAGAATCCAGTCTGTGGAACCTCAGTTGGCTGCAGGTCAGAGAGTCCATTTAAACAGCATAACGAAAAATGTAATTTCAAAGTTCGGGCTTCAAGGATCGGAAGGGAAGGGAAGGGGAAGGGAACAGATAGAAAAATTCTCCAATGCTAAATATTGTATATCAAAGAGCAATTGCTCCTGTGCACAAGGGAATATCACACAACTAAATCTTTAATCAAGACCCTCCAGTTCTTTGCTACAAGCTGGAACAAAGGCAAATAAAGTGGTGGCAGTAGGAAAATGCCAGCACTACACATGCTATCCCAAACAGGGACAGATAAAAATCAGAAAATCTTTCAGCTTTGCACTTTTCAGGTCTTCACACGTGACTTCATCAGCTCAAGTTTGACAAAAACTCAAATACCTGCTATGTGCTGTAAGGACAGTGACTTACCACATACTTGAAAGGCAAATTAACAAACAGTGGTACAACCAACCAAGGTACATTTGTTCACTGACCTCAGGCAGCCTCAACCTCTCCAGGATGTTATTCTGTGCTGCACCAGCACCAGCATTGCAGAGCCAGGGAGAACAGAAAGGTCTGTGCACACTTTGTTACTGCCCTCCCTCATGTACTCCAAATACTATAACCAACCAGTACCCAACAGCATTTGACTCCTTCTCTATCTTGAAGGTATTTAAATCCTCCTTGCAGCATCATAAGCAATTTCTTGGGTGCTTTGGGTTTAGTGCAAGCAGCAGAAAGGGCAATTCTGGACTTCTTTAGCCTGTGGCTGTTGCACACTATTTTTTCCCATGTCTTGGCTGCCCTCAAAGCAAAGCAGGGACACACGCTCCACTAGATACACTGGAAAAAGCCTGTTTCTACCCATACTCATAGTCTGGAACTAGATTACAACTGTGTGTGAACCTGTTTCCAGGCTATCTTGGGTCACCTTGCATGGCTCTTGCTCTTTTTCAAATGCAGAGCACGAAAAGGTCAAATTTAAAAAATATAAAATAAAATAAAATCCATGACTGTCATAAAATTGCAGGAGGTTGAGAACTGGGGCTGAGAAACCTGCAATACAGCAAAAGCCCCAGTGAGCACTGCACATCCCATAGCATGCCTCAGAAAGGCTGGGCACAGGGAGAGGGAGGAATAGATCAGTGGTACTTTGGATCTGATAAAAGGGGAGTTGCACCCATCAGATTCCTGCTAAAAACACAGCACCTCCTTTCTGTCCCCAGAACTTAAAAAACATTCTAGAAATGTGCTACATACACTAAAACTGGTGGAGCTCAGCTTTCAGTAAAATTCCTTTACATGTTTAAAAGCATCATTAAAACTGTCAAAGCTCCAAAGCCTTAAAACAGCAACTGCATCAGGGATCCCTGGAAAAGGAAAGGAATTCCAACAAACCCCTTCTTTTGCATTTAGATGCCAACCATTATGCAGATGAGAAACATCTATGCATCACAGAAAGGTACTTTCTCTTAAGCAGAAAGGTTGTTAGTGGCTGCCTAAATTTGTTTCTAAATACATTCGGGTGCAGGAGATCAAGGATCAAGGGAAAAAATTATAGCTGGGGGGGCTGAGGAGTTGGGATTTTTTGTGTGCTTTGTGTTTTTTTTTCCAAGTCAGCATTTTCTTAAGCAGTTAAGGTAATAAAAACAGCATTTCATGCTTCAGCACAATAAATTTAATTGAGATTTCCTCCTCCACTTACAGTTGCTAAGGATAAAGAAGGAAAGGACAATTAGTAAGTCCATTGTCACCATACAGATCAAAACAGGACTTCCCTTTTTGACCTTCAATTAGTCAGAGATTGCCTGTTTTTCTCTGAAGCCTCATCAATACACAACTAGAAGTGACAGAAGGCACGACCCAAGGAGCTCTCCTCAGTCCTCTGCACCCAGAAGGCAGGGGGAGAGATGGGCTCGTGGGGTCCCGTTCCTTCATTTGGGCTGTAGGACCTGAACTGGGGAGGGGAGCAGCACAGGCCCCATCCTGCCAGGCAGGTCTCAGAGTCTCAAGGGAGGCCTTTATTTGCATCCCATGACTTAGAAATCCAGGCTCCTCATCCTATAACCGGACACAATAACATGACCTTTAAAGCATTTTGGATAAAGAAAAGAGAAAGTGGTTTGTGAAGAGAGGAAACACCTTTATTTCTGCAGGAAGCAATTACTTTCTCAGATTTTTCCATGGGGAAGGCTGGCTGAAAAGCTTCCAATTACCTATTTCACTAAAACAGTTTCCGGCAGAGTGACAGCTGAATGCAAGATACATGTTGTGCCTGTCTGTACTTGAAGTAAGCCAAGGCTTTAGTCCCAGTGAGGGCTTGGGGGGCTCCTTTTGCTTGGCCTTCAAATGCTTTGGACAGACAATATCATTCCAAGCAGAGGGTTTACTGTCGGATAGGGAAGGCTTGCCAACAGTCATGTGAAGATGATTGGCCAGCAACAGTTCATGAAAAGAGGGGGGAACTCCTGGTGGATATGACATGAACTCAGGGAAAGAGCTCACGCAAGTAAGTGTCTAATGAGACACAGTTATCCATGAGCACAAACACTGACATGAATTAAACCCAAACCATTCTTCTCACTACTGGCAGCACAAGGATGCTACAGGCAATTAACAGATCTGAGGAAACGGTCTAACATTTATGAAAAGAGCAACACAGACCAGCAGCAAATTCAGAAAGTGATTTACCTCAATCTCCCTCAAAAGTTCAGACTGGCCACATGTTTCCAAATCCTCCAAAGCTTCTCCAAAAACACGCCAAAAATTGTCCTCGTGAGTGGTCTCAAGGCCATTTTGGCGGTTGGGGTATCTGTTGTAACGTAGGAACCAAACATTGTCAGCACTCTTCTGCAGCAGGATGAAAGCCGCAAGGCTACAGCAAGTGTCTCACCAGTAAAAGCAGACTTGAAGAGTCTTCATATACAAAAGCAAACAATATGAACTTTTCAAACAAGAGTCCGCATACGAGACCTCCATGCATTTACTAACAGGGCAAAGTGTCCTTCAAAGGAAGAATTAAGTTGGTGTAGTAATGTCAAAGTTCAAAGGGTAAATTAAAAAGTGCCTGTAGGAAGATTGTAGGTTTAGGAAGACGTTTTGGTGAAATAGAGAAGTGAAAGAAAAAAGGATGCATTATGGGTAAACCAGGAGCCTCAGAGACTGTTAGTACAAAGGCTGATGGGATAGAGCTCAGATCTGAGACACAGAACACCTGAGAAGAGAGAGAAAAACACAGAGGGTAACAGACATGGTGAGAAAATGATAAATACATTAGGTCTCTATGAGAGTAAAAAATGCAAAGATGTATATAAAAATGATTGCTCTGGGCTGGACAAGCAAATGCACACTATAGCCAGTAGTATCAGCAGTGTCATGTATAACCCATACAAACCCAGTTTCATTTGCTTTGGGATGGCCAGAGAACTGAGCTTTCAGGTTAGTTACTTTCAGGAAGTCTCTCCTTTTTTTGCTGTATAGCAGTCTTGGCACTTACAGCTGTATAAAGTTTGCCACCAGTTCTGTCTACAACAGAGAGTAAGATTAGAGAAAACCTCTCTCAAGCTGGCACAAACACACATTAATGTGAACACTGTGTGCTGGGGATTCTGCAACTTCCCACCTTGGCAGTTTCAGCATCTCTTATCTGTGACCACAAGCCAGGGTCAATTCTCAGACCTCTAAATAAAACAGCAATTAAACATGCTGAAGTCGTCTGGACAAGCTAGAAAAGTAGGCGATACTGGACACTGCTTACTGAACACCAGACTGCAAAACTCAGACCATCAGTGCTCAGTTTAACTGGAGTCTCTTGAAGGAAACTGTGGGGTTAAATCAGGGTAACAATAAAACCACTAATGTGTCATGGGAAGAGGCCCCAAGGGGACAGTGGCATTAGAGCAGCCCTAATGCATCTACATATCTTCTAAGGAGCTACATGGACAAGGCTCCACCTCTGCAACATCTGGCAGCATCTTGCACGGCTTATTCAGCTCCACAGATGGGAAGGGACGATCATTCACCAGAGCCTCTTAGCAAAGTCAAAACATTTTACTTGAGTACAAATCACAAAGAGGTTGACCTCCATTAAATATATAATGACCCCCTGGGCTATTAATAAAGCTTTTTCCAGATATCTAACAACTGAAAAGTCTTCAACACACACTTCACTTTTCATTCACTGGTTTAAATGCGATTCTCACTCACACGCATTTTGGGTCCTTGTGGGATCATGGCTTTCTGGGAGACAGCAGTATCTGACATGGCTTATTGTATTTTAAATTGACCCCCTACCTTTCATCAGTTTTTAAAGGACAGTCGCCTTTACACCAGGCAGAAAGGTCAAATAAACACCCAGCAAGACTTTATAAAAACAAACCCAAATTTCCCCAGAAAAGGAGTTTTTGATTCTTTCCCCTTACTCATTTCCTTCCTCTGCTCCAAAGGTTCCCAAAGAGGCAAACGTCCCTTCTAGTTACCAGCTTCTTGCCTCTCAGAGCAGCAACATACAAACACATCCAGGACACAGATGAATCAGAACAGGCTCCCACACCACTGGATCAGCAGGTTTTTCTAGGCTAAAGGCAGTCAGGGTTAGAGACATTTTTGGTTTTCTCCCTAAAAAAGGGGGCTCTGCAGCATGAACCATTTCATGTGCACTTTGATATCAGGGCCTGGAGCCCTCATGAGCGACACAAGGGCTCAGAGAACTCAGATTTGCTAACTTCAGCTGCCAGCAGCCTCGCTGGGAAGGCCACCAGGGATCAGTGACCTCTGCAAGCTGGCTCTCACTGAGAGGCAAAACAAGAACAAAGTCTGTGCCGCTGCCAGCCTTCCTGCCAGTTTGATCATCTTTAAATAGGTGGAAATGGCCATGAGATGTTCTAAGGGTTTTGTTTGGACAAACAAAAGTTAAGGAAAAAAATAAGGAAAAAAAAAAAAGAACTGACAGTAACAACACAACACACACAACTATGGGGACTCTGGAGGATGTCAAGGGGAGGGGAAGTTTTGAAGCAGTGGGGCTTTTCCACTATATGTGGCTCAGCAAGGGGAAGTCTCTGGCCAAGACAGATCCAGCAGGATTTTCACACAAAGAAAGGGGCAGCTGCAGGCCTCTCCCTGGCCCCAGGAGGTGTTACAGGATTTTCTCCACACTGGCTGGGCTGGGGGATTAACTCAATGATGTTCATTCAGTGTAGCTTTGTTTCAAGTGTTGGAAGGGCCAGAGTGTGATAGGGAGAGAATTCAATCACAACTTTGGCAGATTTTAACTTGAACATGCAACCTCACACTGGTCCTCTGAGAGCTTTGGTTGGCCTCTTTTGCTTTTTAGCATTGAGCTGTTGTGAAGATGCATTCTCACTAAAAAAGTCTGGTCAACACATGCAGGGACAGTCCTGACCGTGTCTATTTATTACACCTGAAGTATGAAAATACTGCAGCCTTGACACGGCAGGAGTAAGAGACACGTAGGAACCTGTGGTCCATGCACCTGAGACTGCCCTAACACCAGACACAAATGTCACCTGGCTGTGGCGGAAGTGCCATAGAGCTACACTCAGGGTAACCTGGCAATGTGGACGTGGCTCCAGAGGACAGGTTCACCACTCCAGCATCCTTCCTCATGGCTGCCTGATGCCAAAATCAGGACACCCCTCACCACTCCATCATATTCCCATGCTCCCTTGTCCCTGTGCAGTGACACTCACATTTCCAAACACACCTCCCTAACTCCTCCCACCCCTCTGTACCTGTTGGGCTTGTCCCAGTCATCTTCACTGAAGCTTCCATCCATGTAGGGGTAGTTTTTCCTGGGGTCCCCTGGAGGGGTGCTGCTCTTTTGCCTGCTGTGTCTCCATTCATGTGGATGGAGGGCTATGCCTGCAGCCTGAGGTATGTACGTACCTAGGGAAGGCAAGAGGGAGTAGAGAAAAAGAAAGGGTAATACCTGGTCAAAACCCCCAAATGGAGTAAGTCACTCTGAGCCAAGAGAGCCTCATTCCCTAGGTCCCAAACCAGAGGCCACATGGATTACATGATGCTTCCTTCTCCGTCGTTCAAAAGTAGTTCTTCTTCCCATCTCTTCTAGCTTTAACCAAAGCAGCTTCTTGGGAACTTGACACCAGTTGCCCCATTTCTCCTGTGCTCTCCTGCTTCTCAGTAGTTTTATGGTGTGGGTCTGAGATCCACAGACTGGGAGTACCTATATCCACAGATGCAGATCCTGCCCCCAGCCAGCTCCAGCCTTGGTTAACAGCTCCTTTTTGCACATTGAACCCAGCAGAAATAAGGGTGTTGAATCAGCCACTTTTAAATACAACAAGTCCTTCAAAGGGCAAAGAAAAGATCCTACCAAGCCTCCCTCAGCATGTCCAGCCCCACTCATTTTGAAGGATTTAGAGGAACAGATTTAGAGGAACAGAAAAAAAAAATTAAAAAAAAATCTTCATTTATATTCTTCAACTGTGTTTGGGACCTACTGTACAGCATGAAAAATTAACAGAATAGAAAAAGGACAGCAGCAAAGAAACTGCATCCAGAGCAGCCAGAAGCAACAGTCTCCCTTAAGCACCTGGTGGTGGTCACAGCTCCAGTGTGTTCAGCAGTGGTAGTGAGGAAAAGTCAGCTCCAATCCTAAGAGGTGCCAGCCAGTTCCCTCAGCCCTCCCAGGAAGCTGCTTCAGGGACATATGTTTGAAAGGCAAGGAATGGGATGAAAAACTCTGCTTGCTCGAGAGCAGGGGAGGGCTCATCTCTATCACATTTGATAGGAGATTAATACAGACTGTTAGGATGAAACCGGACAAGTTTTGCTATGTCTGCCCCCACAGACTTTTTCGTACTACAGTGTCTTGCTCCAGAGATGCAAATTCATCACTACCAAGCCACAAGATCCCCAGGTCTTGTAAGTAGCTTCCTGAACAGAAAACTTTCAAAACAGACTGTTCCTCAGCAGTGTCAGTGCCATCTGCAGTGGAAATAAATTTCCCAAGTCCCCTGCTCACCTCCTACTGCTCATTCAGTATTTCAGAGAAATCCTCACAGCCTTTCCAAGAAACACCGTATGCTCTCATTGCATGCTGTGCCAAGTGAGCAGGAAGAAGTAATGGAGAAACACATAATTAAGCGAGAGTTGACCTCCTAAACAGCTAAGAGCACTGGAAATACCCAAAGACAATGCCAACACTTTCTTTGAAAATGCCAAGACCTGTTATTTCACTCAGCTGTGTGTCTCCTCTGTGTGTTTTTAAAGGTTGGATTGCTCTGGAGAGAGCCCCAGGAAAACTGTTTGCCAACACTTTTCCACACTCGGGAGCACTCACTGCCTGCCAGGGCAGGACAAGGGCTCTGGATGCAGGTCCCTGCAGCGGCTGGGCAGCCGTTTGGGCTGGATGCAGGAGCTGGGTGCAGAGCGGTCACCTGGTGCCAATATAGATTCACCTCCTCCTTCCAGGGAGAAGGGCTGGATCCCTGGGATTCAGAGCCACCTGGTGGCATGTTCCCACCAGGACCAGCACAGCTCCCCCATAAAATCCTTCCTTCAGCTCTTTCCTAATGTAATGGATGAACTTAAAATCTACAAGGCTGCAGAGCCTGATCTTAGTTGTCCATTTGGGGTGTAAACCCCAGTCTCTGGGCTCTGTGCATCCCAGGTTTCCCTGCATCCTGACTTCCCTGTTCACCCTATGGATAACCCTGCATGCCCTTTTCCCTACCTTCCAACATCCCTCCTCCCAGCCAGCACCGGCATATCACCATGCAGCCAAATGCAATTACCAGAGAAGACAAGAGAGCCCCTGAAGCAAAGTTGCAGTTGTGTGGATGTTGGGCAACTTGGCATCAACCCCACTCCCTGGGGCTCTGTGCTCAATTACTTGTTCTCAATTTACCAGTAAAGCAATCACTTTCCAGTGTCCAACTTGTGTTAACATTCAATTAGATGGAGAAGGATTGCGGCATTATGAAGACCAAGGGATTCCTCCTTAATGAAGCCTCCAGTCCCAACCGTGCTCCCAAATTAAGACTTCAAATCAACAGAGGCTGAAGGAAGACACAGGAATGGGGAATGAGACATGCAGGCAACCCTGTCCTTTGAATTTCTCTGAACCAGAGTGCAGTGAGCACAGCATGCACCTCACTCAGCACAGTGAAGGTGCTTTGCAGTAGCATCCTACAGCATCCCTCCATGTTTTCACATTCTGTTCTGGACAGGAGCCTTTCCACCAATTTCCTGTTGTGGCATCAATTCAGGATTTTGGTTTGTTTCAACACGGGCTATACTAGTTTATGCCACTAAATCTGAACTGAAATAACTATTTTCAGTTCTCTTCTCAAAGTAAATCATCTTTCATCTCAATTCCATATGTTTGCCAGAAGCTACAGCTGAATAAACCTGGCCTCAAAGACATATGTTCATCCGATCACTCACTCGAGAGTTAGAGATACTTTCTTGTAGTATTACCTTAATTATCTTGTTAAGTGAGTGCTTCTAGTCATAAGACATTCTTGTGGATTTTAAAACATCCTGAAGAGGATTAATATGTCCTGCAAGGCCTCTCCAGAGAGTTAAAAGTGAACTGTGGACCAAATACTCTTTAAAAAACATGCAGCCAGTGAATACTACCTCTGATTATGTGAATTATAAAGTGCTGTAATGGTTTTGAAAATGATGAGAACAGTATGATGCCATATAAGCCAGAAGAAATGTGCCAATAAAAGCCTAAACCAGATACATCAACTTAGAGCACCACAGGATTGCATTTTAAAATAAATTTTGTTCTTTGCTGGAAGTGAGAGGCCATGAAAATGTGGTCAGGCCACAGGCTTAGGCTTATGTTCAGAGACAAGAGCCAGACAGACCAGACAGGTTTGGAAGCTCTGTGTATCTTCATCTTGTCCAGAGACCCCTAAGAAAAAGTGACCCTGGCTTACCTTGGCTTCCATACCCAGCATCAATGGCAGAGCCATCCCAGGACTCCACAGTATTATCCATGCTAGGAATTGTGGTGGAGTATATCTCAGACAGCTTGCTAGTTTTCTGGGAGTCTGTCAGTTCATCTTCTGGGTCGCTCACTTCATTTATACTCCCCGACTTCTTGGGATAGGATTCTGAAACCAGAACATCCTGCTTTAGCAGGCATGAAGAGCAAGCCACAGGGAAAAGCTTATGCTGACACAGAAGCAAGCCCAGGTACTGCAAGTCTTTCAAGTATCTCTTTAGCTCTCCAAAAGTAGCTGAGAAAGGTGTGTGCAATGAAGCTGAAAGGATTTAATGCATTACTTTTATCTCTAGCTGAATCAAGAAAAAAAAAACGCCTTTCTGAGTATTTAGCACATGGAATACAAGGAGCAGTCACAGGGATTTGAGGATTACCACATATCAGAGAGTTGGGATCTAATCTCTATTCAACAAGCACATCTTCTTGTGCCTTTGGAAGCTTCCTCCAAACAGCCCTGCCCAGAGAAGCACTGGCTCCTCCAAGCTATATCCCATAGCTTCTCCAGGCTTGGAGGGCCTCCTTTATGCTCAAAGCAGCACCAGGACAAAGTGCTGGCAGCAAAATTTGCTACAGATGTTTTAATGAGAATCCAATGACAATGCAACCTGGTCCCAAACCACCACCACTGAAGTTATATGTCCCTCCCAACACTGTACAATCTCCTAACAATTCAAGGCTAATCACCTCTCCAGAGTCTCCCATGCACTCTCATAACAACAGTGGAATTCCTGGGCCCGGTACTTAGTGGCTTAATTTCCCCTAACTAGTGATTGGAAAATGGAAGCTGAATCTGAATGATGAAGCTTGGACTTTCCCTTTCATTATTTTAGTACTAACAGGCTCATATGATCATTATATCAAATTCCCTTTCAGGCAAAAGCTATGCAAGGAATGGTTTCTCAGCACAACCATTTCTTTGTACTGAATATTTTAAAGTCCTTGCTGATTAGATATCCTGTTAGCCATCCACACCTTGTACCTCAGACCAGAGGGATAAAAATGCCTGCTTTTGTCAATGAGAACAGATTATTTTACCAAACAAAGCCTGGTGTCCTGAAAGTCCCTATTTTCCAAGCATTCAGAAGATTGCTCACCATGATTAACTCAAGATTACTTTGAAATTTCAATTACACCTGCTTCATTCTCAGAATGATTAATGAGTCTCCAACTGGCACTTGCATGTCAATTATTTCAGCTAGTGGCTGTGACAATGCTAAGTGTCAGCAGGGGGAAAAAAAAAGAGCATTTCAGGCCAAGGATCAAGACATTTGGCTACACAGGAAGAGACCAGGGTTTCTTGAAAAGGAGTCAATACCCCAATTCCACCTCTATTTGCCAAGTCTCCACTCCCTGCCTGGGCTTCCTCCATTTGTAAAATAGGTGCATTGCCACACGTTTTCAAACTGCTTTGACGTCTACAGAAGTGCTATGTTTAAGAGTGATGTCACTGCAGGACAGGCATCCCATAGGACTGGCTTGCTTGGAAAAGCTTTATCTCTTAATTTCTTCTAATTCCCACAGCACCGCGGGCCACTGGCTGGGTAGGTCCAACCAAATATACAGACTGCAGAAGCATAGCACCAAAAAAAGAAAAAGGAAAACACTGTGTGTGTTAGACAGGAATGAAGTCAGAATGCACCTGTTACTTTCTGAACTTGAAGAAAAAGCCTCTGTTTGGCTGTGATTGTGCAGTCAGGGAGAAAAGTTGTCATGATCCCCGGTTTTGCCAATCACCCCTCTGTCCCCAAAAAACAGTGGTCTGCCACTGCTAAGTATGCTTCTGCTCTTTGATACCTCATCAAGAACAGCTTCAAAGCCGCAGGGAGCTTGGCATGGAAATGAGGAGGGAATCTCTGGAGTGAAGTTTGCTTTGAAAGATGATCTTAGGACCCTAGGCCAGGAAAAGGGATATAAAGGATTTACTGCCAACTGTTTTCAAAAAGTTGAATTAAAGGTAGGGTTTTTTTTCATGGATTATACCAGCTACCCCTTGCTCGTTTTGAAGGGTTATATTTTTGAAAAATCTCTAATTCTTCCACTTTTAAAAGAAACTTCTGCTTCACTTCTGTGTGAAACACCCACACAGACAGGGAATGGTAACAAGAGCACAAGGTGTCAATCTGAAATAAAAATTACTATCATCAGTAAACTTGCACCAGCACTTCCCAAGAGCACAGAGAGCCCCTGGGTTGCCATTTTTTTTCTTTGATCTGTGAGTCAGAAGTTCAAGAAACATACACCTTTTTCCCCTACCCAGCTATACCCATGACCACACTGCTTCATCTCTCCTTTCACAATACATGCACTACCTACTCCATCACCCGAGGTCCCTGCTGGGGTGCACCTTCACCCTCCCATCCCAAACCAGGCTCCCCAGCTCACTCTCTGTCTGCTTCTTGATCTTCAGGGTGACCGTCTCTCCCGCCATCTGCAGCAGGTGAATGGCCTCACTCAGCGGTTTGCCTTTGAGGCTCACATTATTGATCGCTAATATCCGGTCACCGATGTGGATGGCTCCAGTTCTGGAGAGAAAAGGCACTGTTAGAAACTCAAGAGAAGCAATTCACCTCTGCAAGACACGCCATTCAGTTGTTGCTTGAAGCAATAGTACATTTACTCTCAGCACTTTCAAATATGTCTGTTTCATTTTGGTACACTGTATACCTGTGACTTCGTCAACACTGCTAGGAATCTTCCATGTGATATACATACAAATACACCGGGAACATATGAACTCCTCAAAGTCCCAGACCCCTTGGGACTGCAGACCAACTGACAGTCAGAACTCTTCAAAGCAACAGGGTTAAAAGCACAAGCATTTCCAGTGTGCGGTGTCCACATGGAACTGAAGGACATGTTCACACTTATGGAAAGAAATTATGAGAGAAACCTAGAAATCTATTAAAAAAAAAAAGAAAATACTCAACACAGTCTGACTGTGTGTGCAAGCTGAAGTTGAACCACTTGCAGTTCACAATATGTTTAAAGCTCACCCCTACACAGCTACACCCCAGTGACTTTCTCCATCAGCTCTGCAAGAGGTTGTTGCATTTCATGGCACAGGCACATTCCAGCATTGGCTATTGCTCTCATCTAGATAAATCCTTGAGCTTCAGCAACAGCCAGGAGCAAACTACCAAGTCATGGCAATTCTCCCCCTTCTCCATCCTTCCCCTTTGCGTCTGCTCAAGACAGGGACTCACTTTGCTTCTACAGGTGCAGCTATGGGAAGAGCAGGCAGAGCAGGATATGCCCATCACTAGAGCTGGCTGCCAAGGCTGAAGCTCACACTCACACACTCTCTCACTGTAGCTTCTTAATACCAGAACATGAGAGAGCAACCATCTCTCCCTCCAGCAGTGCAAAAGGTTCTGCTATCAGGAACCTGTGTGATGGAGCCAGGAGGAGATGTGAATCTGGACTGCAGTATCTTTTTGTCCATGGCAATGTGCCTTTCTCAGGCTACATTTCCAAACTGGACTACTGCTCCTGCAGAAATGGAATTTGATAATATTGTCACAGGAAAACAGCTGCCTGGCTTTCCCCAAAGTGTCTAAATTGTGTAGACACACTCCTGTGAAACATCCACTATAGGTATATCAAATCAGGAAATACAGCCAAACAGCAGGCAAGACTACTCAGGCTGCTTCTGCTGCTGCTGAGAGATTCAAGTAGTGCTATAATGTTCCTACCAGCCACTAGATGTCCGTCTTGTCCCACCCAAATCAGCCTGGAAAAGCCACCAGGGAAAACTTGTGCATTCAAATAAATCACACGCACTAGAACCAGAGTATTTGTCTTGAAAGTTTCAACTACATAGTCAAAAAATCAAATTCAGCAGCTGGCAGTTTACAGTCGAGCCTTTGCTTGCTGCAGTGCTTCAGTGTTCAAGGGTTCTGTATCCCAGAATCTGGCATGGGGATATATCTCCCATCCAAGACATCAGCCCAACCACTCACCTCTGGAAAATATGATTGCTCTGAAATAACTGTGAAAGTCCCTCAGCAGGAAAAATACAGAAACAATTACAGGGGAAGGTCATGTTCAACCAGGTGTTTTTCTTCAAGGGGGAGAAAGCAAATCAAATTCCAGTTCTCTTAGCCCCACCTTGTGAGGACAAGCAGACAGAAACTGAGAAGGAGTGACAGAGAAAGCAGTTTCTAGCTAATGATCCTTGTACCTCTCTATTACTAGTAACAATCATAACTTTACCTCAGACACAAACCAGCCTGAGGAGCTGTGTGCTACATATACATTCTTGCTCAGAGGGCAAATGCAAGAGTAGAATCAAGAAACAGGTAAGTGGAAAGGTGTAAAAGGGACAACAAGCACTTCCCAACAAGCACTGGAGAAGAGGTGGCTGCATGCATGTGGTAGGGATTTACTTGATACATGGGCAGGGCCACCATCCCTTTTCCTCCCTGACAGTATGGGTTGGTGCTGGACACTCTTGGACCAAACTCTCCCGCAGCCACCGCCATCTATCTGAGCAGGTGGCACTAAAGGAAGCTGGTCAGGCACTTTAGAATGCCAGTGATAGCCCCAAATTGCTTTTAGAGTACCATTACACATTGATCAGAATTGAACAACACTGTTCAAGCACACTCCCTTCCTCAGGAAGAAGGAAAAGAAGTCCCATGGCACAGGCTTAAGCCACCTGCAGGCACTGAAAGAGGGAAAACAGAAAATAACATGGGACAGAGCCACAGCTCAACACCAATCCAACAGCATGAGCTGCCTTTGTACGTTTCCATAAGATCAGACACTTACAAGGAGAAAAATGTTCAAGGTCAAGATAAAACCCAAGTCACATGGATCTGAAGCCTTTTTGGCTTAGGCAGCCTGTCACTCACTGTGACAGACGTGTGATAGATCCTATAGAACACTCTGCCTTCTCCACTGCCAGCAGCATGAGCCACAGTGCAGACTTTCCCACCTCTACCAGTGCATTCTTGTTATCAGACACCAGGATCCTGTCCACCCTGTGTCAGTGTTGCAGAAACATGTCCTGTGCTCCAGTCCCCCATTCTTCAGAAACTTCTCCCACCCTTCAGAGCCTGGCTAACGGCACCTGTGGCACAGAGAATAGCAGTGACATCAGGAAAGGTACAATTTAGGATAACACTAGGAGCACCCCTCTTCCTTTGACAGGGTCAAGTCACTCCCTTCTGTTACTCATTGGATAAAAAAATGAACTTTTCCTGGAAGCACCTTTCATCCCAGCGCTCCTCAACCTCTCTGCTGGGAGCCAAGGTTACCCAGAGATATCCCTGCACTGCTCCAAGCCCATGCTGCTCCTGTGCACAGGCACTTTTGTTTGCTAGTCAGCCACAGCGAACATGCTGAACAGCTCCATCTCTCTTCTCACAAGGCTTTTATTTCGTCACTGCCTGCCCACTCCTGATCAAAATTCAGTAGTACCATAGCATCTGCCTGCACTACATTTCTCCATGGAGCAGTCACTGATGTGTATCTGAGTTAGAAGGAGGAACAGCCACGGCATTGCAAAGGGAACTGAGATCAAGGGGTACAAGGCTGTCTTCTGACACCTGACAGTGTTTGAGCTGTCTGTCCTTAACCTCACTCACACGGGGCTGCAGGTACAGTGCAGAACTGCTATGCAGAAAAACCTCGAATTCTCTGTGGCTATTATTTTATAGGGAAAAAGACTGAATCCTACAGTGTCAGTGATATAAAATCCCCAAAGAGAAGAACCACTAATGACTAAGTCCATCCCTCTTTCTTCCCAGGAGACACAGACATTCTGCATTTGCACCAAAGGGAAGGAATGGAAATGCACAGCAGTATGCTGAGAGCTCTGGGAACACAATGCTGAGCTGCTTTACAGTCCAGCTAAGAGGGAGTGCAGCCTTGAAACAGAAAAAACCAAAAGGCCAGATCTGCAGTCAAACCTCCCAAAGGTCTTGCACTTTATACCTGTTTGTTCAGGGGTTTTATGCTGCTGTTCTGCTTGTCAGGCAGCAAAAAGTAAAGAGACCCTTAGAGAAGCATGAGTCAGGGCTGCTGAAATGATCTATTTACAAGTCACAGCTACCATATAGACAGATTAATTAAGATACAGTGTATGACTCAGTTCCACCTTATACTCTCAGGAATGTCCTGATCCTTTAAATCCCACGCATGCACATATATTCAGACACAGGCACACACACAGTCAACCTCCACAGTGGCTGAAGGTAAATCTGCTCCTGTGTTTATGCAGTATAAATGCCTGATGCTTGGGCACGCCAGGCCTGCACTGAGATACCTCACATATAACAGACTAAGTAATGAGCAAGGACAGGTCAGAAAAAACCCAAGATCTCTGCTTTCAGCAGAACACACCACTGTGATGTCCATAAGCCAAAGTTTAGCAACAAGGGAGTCCTGGACAGAGTCCATGGTGGTTTCATGGACAGGCCAAGCACACTCATGACACAGGTGCGAATGGGAAATCCCAGCACATTCATAGCACCTTTCCTTCTCAGCAGTCTAAAACAC
The DNA here is from genome assembly GCA_013400695.1 of Neodrepanis coruscans. NCBI lineage: Eukaryota > Metazoa > Chordata > Aves > Passeriformes > Philepittidae > Neodrepanis > Neodrepanis coruscans. Next base: position 108,056 of record VYZS01036497.1, read on the forward strand.
CAAAGAAGAGTTCATGACAGCAGAGGAAACTTGGCATGGTTCAAGACCACTTCTGAGATCAATCCAAATCCTCTGCCCCCAAATCTCACCTCTCAGCCAGCCCTCGTTTAGTCAAGCCTGAAATGACAATAGGATCAAAAGGTTCCTCCGTCCCAGAGATGGTTATTCCCAAGGGGCCACCATATCGCTTCAGCTCCACTGTGTAGATAATGGCACCGGTTGTCTCCTGCTCATCTGAAAGGGAAAACAGGAATACTGAATTTTTTTTATTTGCTATATGAGAGTAGTCATAGCAAAGAGTTGCAGCAAAACCTGGAAGTCTTCAGCCATGAGATTTTAACCTTCCAGACATCATTTAAGGGCAGAATAACAAAAACAGACTATAATCAATTGGAAAGTGGTGACCGGACAGCAGCAGTCCTTATCTTTGCTAGTTTGCACTACCTATTGGGAAATGTCATTACAGTGGACAAGCACCAGTTTGCATCAGGATTTCTGTACCAGAGTTATCTTCATCCTTCCTAATCTTCAATTTGACCAGGTCTTCACACTGCCTTAAAATCTGCACAGCATCCTCCATTGAGCAATTGTCGAGTCGGATGTTATCAATGGCTAACAGCTTGTCTCCCGGCTCCAAGGTGCCAGTTCTACATGGAAAGGAAAAGAAAACTAAAAGTACATTTGAATTTGCCTTTCAGATCCCACAACACATTCGGTTCTGCAGTAGAAATGACAATATTAACTTTTTACTGTCCTTGATCTTTTCTGGGAAACAACCATAAACTGAGTTTGGGACAACTGTAATTTAAGGAGCGGAAGTTCGTGTAGAGCATGTATCAAACCAGAACCAGACAGGAAAATTAGATTTACATCCTAGGGAGCCTACAGTAGTGAAAAGGCCTGATGTTTAACTGACAGATATTCTACCTCTTATAGAAACCTGTGTGTGAGCACTTTTAGAAATGAGCCCTGCAGTAACGCTAAATTCCTCTGAAAGCCTTGGTACGAGGTGTTGTGATCAGAGACAAAGTCAATAAATGCTGAGTTATATGCACAGTTTTCCACTAGTGCCCACAACTCAGTCATTCTGTTCACCTGAGCAGGAGCTGAGACATGGCAAACTACCTGATGAACCATAGCACCTCATGGGATAAATGAAGCCCTTTACCACATGCTCTTAAATGGTAAACGTTCATCTTCTAGAGAGTCAGCAGACATCTGAACCAGTGCCCTGGCCACCTTCCGCATTAGCTCAACCCTGCTTGCTTCAATACAGTTTTATTGCAAACCTACAGAAGTATAAGATAAACCTCTAGGATTGAGACTTCCTTGGATACTGGCAAAATCCAGACCCAAGAGCTACTGCCTGGGCTTCATTCTATTTCTCTGGTAGACATTCTACCTAACATGGATGTATTTTTTGCAATGGTTTTGACAGATGGGAAATTCTGCACTCACCTATGTGCTACACTCCCTTTCTTGATGTCAGAAATGATCAAAGGATCTCCAGGCTTTCTGCTTGCAGCTGCAAGAGACACACATGGATATAAAGCTTAGCATAGAATGTCCTGTCCAGCATAGGGATAGTTAATGGGGAGAAGGAGTCGTAAGGGAAGGAGATTTATATTCCCTTCACAAAACGATGCTACACACTTCAATGCTTGAAGCCACACCAAAAAAAAGAGAAAAAAATAACAGTAGTAAACCCCTGCAAAAGTTGCTTGGCTGCCCTTCACCCACATTAGTTTTCTTTGGACTTCTCCTGAAGGGGAGAACATATGGTGTTTGGCAGCAAGAGGTGACACTGCCTGATCTCAGCACTACCAAACACCCGCTTACCTACATCTCAGACACAAGACAAGTGAGTCAATGGCTGTGGCAACAGTCAGACATTAGCACTGCTGCCTAAAGACCACCCAGCTCAGCTTTGTGCTTAATACAAGCATTTCTGTGTTCTTCAAGTAAAGTAGGCTGGGATATTTTCCAGGTGGAAAATAACTCAGGAAAAACTAGATAAAGCACTGTTTTCCAGTTAGTTCAGCTCTCCAAGCCACCTTATCATACAACCAGATGAATCAGGGCTGGTCTGTGCTGGAGCTGGAAGAGTTGATTTCCAGCTCTTCTCTCTTGCCTGACCTTGATAATTTTTTTAGCCCACAACAGACGTGAGCATGCATCTCTGGCAGCATTTGCATTTTTGAATTCACCTGCAAGACCTGCTGCTCTCCAGGGAAATCCAAGAGAGATTTATGACTCGAACCCCTCCTCGCTTCTTTTGTCATCCACACACCAAACATACGCCAAGAGCATCCCTTCCACCCTGCATCACTCCCTCCTGCCTTGCTATGGGAATTGCATTGCCTCATTTAGAGCTTCTCAACTTCTCAAAAAAACTGTGGGAAGGAAGAAACTCACAACATTTGAACATATCAGGTGCAGGTCAGAGATTAAAATATCTGTGAGGCACGTGGCATCAACCACACAGAGATCCACCTGCCTGAATAGCATTTAGAGAGCACCCAGAAAGTCAGCCGTGTAAGTGCTTACCGACCTCACTGCTCTAGATTTTTTTGTTGTTTACATTCATTTATGAGATTTAAAAACATATGTGCTAACCCAACACCTCTGAGGATATCCTCTCCCAGAAATAACTAAACCTTCTGTACTAACAGAGAAAAAAGACAGCCAATCTTAGACGTAGCAGGGTTGAGTGTCAAAGTGAGGTCAGACAGTGAAGAGCAGACCGTGACTGATTTTATAACAGTCCCAGCAATGTGACTGCTGAATGGTATAGAGCCTGGAGGAATTATATTCCTCATGTCTTACTGGAGTGTGGTGCCAGATAACTTCGGACTGGACACTCATGTTCAACTTCTGGATGTGGATTGAAAAGAAGGGTGTTGTGGAGACTCACTGAGGGCTTATGGCTGTATTCAACCTGTCCACAACATGGATCAGACTGCAGACAGAACACACACTGGGCAGAGCTGAACAGTGGGAAGAAAAGATGGGGCGCAGCAAGCAGAATCAGCACAGACATCTCCACACTGACTGAGAAGGCCACACACCATGGACTAACAGCACAGGGGACAGAGATTTATCACCCTGCTAATTACTATTGCTGTTCTGTTCTTCAATATAGGAGATGTATTTGTTGCTGACAGAGGTTACAATGTGGTGGTCTGAGCAGTGCTGAGGGGAGACCCTCTAAGCGCACCCTGAGCCCTGGGTCAGGCTGGTATTGCTGCATGTTTAATCACTCCCTAACCTGGTTCTGTCAAAACGATCCAGGTTAGCAGAAATACTTTTCACTGCAAGGTTTGTTTGCTAGTTTCAAAGCAAAGGCAGTGTGACAGAAAGGGGTTAGGGAGGATTGCTACAGTCCTGGTGGCGGTTTGTGAATGGCCATCTTTAACCTGTCCCAGCCACAGCTGGAACGATGTGTCTGGAGACCACGAACATTCAAAAGAGCAGAGAAGGAGAGAAAGAAGACAAGAAAAACCCCAACATGCCTTGAGCTCTTCAAAAATTATGTTTACATCAGCGTTTGCCTTGCAAGCCCTGTAACACGTGGGGGGATCCTGCCCACAGTCAGACTCTGAGCAGAGAACGAGACCTTGTCCTTCTGCAACTCCTCAGTCCGTGTCAGCACTGAACATAGCACAAGCTTCCCATATCAGAAGTTAGGGTAACAAGCCAAGTGATTTGTTCCATTCGGAAACAAAGCAGGTTTTAAGAAAAAAATCACTCTGGGTTTTGTTTGCAGATTTATTTTGAAGTTTTACTCTCAAAACAGATTTTTCTTGAAACCTCAGTTCGTACAGAGCCATGTAGAATTGTATCCATCTGTCCCTACCAACAGAGCACTCAAACTTTAATAAATGGCAGCCCTCTGCTTTAAATTACCATCACAGAATCACTGTAGAATTTCTTGGGTTAGAAGATCATCTAGTTCCAACTCCATGCCATGGTCAGGGACACACTCCACTAGACCCAGTCATTCAAAGGTCCCATCCAGTTTCTCCTTGAACACTTCCATGGATGGGACATCATCACATTACATAATCACTTAGTGCAAAATGCAAAGGTTTTATAAAATCATCAAATCTGAAGAGTTGTTTAGAGAGACTTAATGAATAACCATGTTCTCTCAAGAGGTGTAAGATACAAAGTGAAGATAATGAAATGTCAAAGCACAAAACAGTAACTTGCTGTTTGCTCTAAAAGCCAGTAGTTACTAACTCCATTAATTCACTTTTATCATTCCAAAGCCCTTCCTGGCACTCCAGCAGAATGCCCAGAAGGGTTTTCTGACCGTCTGCTGGGATCATGTTGCCCTGTTTACTCCTGGGACCCACACTTTTAACCATCCTGGGTCATTCATGCAGGGTGACAATATCCCTCTGTGTAACAACTGCCTGTCTTAAGGTGAGAGAGCTACAATTTCACTGAAGTGGTGGTTCAGTCAGAGCCACTAGATACATAGATCCCTGGTGAGATTTTGGATAAACCATTTCCAATTTGCCTGATATTAAAAAAAAAAAACAAAACAAAACCCCAACAACTACATTATTATCTTATTAGGGCTGTGGTCTTTGGCAATAAGCCACTTGCACAGATGAGTAAAGCCTCTTTATCTATTCATTTCTACTGTTAATGCGGTTATTTCTCCTCAAAGGACATTGCCTTGGTAACTCTGCTGCAGAAAGACACGGATTGGACACCCAGACTTGCCTCTAGGTCTTGCTTTCCTGTGTGTGAAATGGAGATGGCAACAAAGGAAGTCAAGGGAAGAGATGGATCAAGGCACAGAGGCGGGAGCTGGTGTGCAGAAACCCATGCTCACTCTCAGCAGGCATTCTGGTAGTGGCCTCCACTTGCCAGAGCAAACCACTTCCGTGGAAGTAGACTCTTTTTCAGATACATTTGTATTTTTGGTGGGTTTACCAGTAAAAAAGATAGTTTAAATCTGTTCCAGTGGCCCAGAGAAAGCTCCATAAATCAACAGCTGGTGAAGGTAGAAGCATATAGTGGGGGAGAAACTCAAAACGAAAACACTGCTTGGCAGCGGTGACAGGGCAGTGATAAAAAGGTGAATTGATCAATACTGTTATTTACTTTTTATAAATTGCTTTCAGTCTTCGCCACCTCTGCTGGGATTCTGGCTCGCTCAGTGTTTATGCTGTGATGGATGACAAGGCCAGAAACACATGTCCAGTTTGTGTTTTTAATAGAATGCATAATGACTTGTATTGGTAAATTATTCCCCTCCAAGGAGCATGAGCACATATTTCACAGGCATCAACCCGTTATAAATGCCCTTCATTATTGACCAAGCCACAGCAACACGCTGCCAATGTGTAATTAAAGAAATTGCAATAATGCCATAGGAATGCATTTAAATAAGCAAGCATTTTTAAATTGGGAATAACAAACAAAATCAGAAACCAAATAATCTCACGTTAGCTAAGGAATGAGAAAAAAAAAGCAAATCACAATTGATTACAAAAAGCAGCAGTGAAAATCAAATCCTCAGTATCCAACTTTTTCTTCTATCATTCATTAAGTTTAGCAGCAGGTGCATAAATTATCAGTGCCTCCAGCAGGATATCTGCCCCATCACAGATCTATTTCCTTTCACAATCTCCAGGCAGCAAAACCAGATCAGAATATCCCACTTAGATAAAAGCACCAGAGTGAATCGGCTGTAAATCTCAGCTGAAGCTGCAGTGTGAGCAAGGGGTGGGACAGGCAGTGCTGGGCCCACTGCCGCTTGCTGCTGTCAGGCTAGTGGCAGGGCACAGGCTAATCCAGCACCAGCAAAAACTAGATTTGCTCGGCTCACAGATCCATCTTCTCACTAGGACAGTGATTACACTGCTTAAGCGACTTAATCGAAGTTATCTATCTACCCAAATTCCGGTTTTATCGCCTGCAAGCAGATATACTGCCTACTCCTTCTCTGCAGTACTTCATGCCAAGGGCACAGGAATTGATTGTTAAGATATAGAAAGGTAATTTGATAAACACGCTATATAAAGCATTAATGCATATCTAAAACTAATGGTAATTTCAGTATCTCTTTAAACAGCAACATCAACACACCTGTACCCTACAATGAATGTCACAACTAGCCCTTGGAGAGGGTATTTGAGACAGGAAAAAAAAATACCCTCTCAACACAAAAAGCAATCTTTTGTGTAATCAACTATCATTTTCCAGAGGCAAATAACAAATCCATATCTTATTTTAAGAGGTTAGGTATTGAACGTACAAGAATACATGACTATTAGCTTCTCGCTGTTGGAGATTTTAATTTGTAAGAGATTTACAGCAAACTTACAAAGGCATAACTGCATCATTAGAACTGAATGCAGCCAGCAAGATGAAAGCATTTGAGGCATGTGTTCTGCTAATGGAAATGGGTAGTTCAGGCTAAAGAAGAGTCAAATCTTCATGTCCCTGTGTCAAAACTCAGTTTGCACGTCTTTGCATCCTCACCATTCAGAGTCTCAGAGATCCTTGCAAACAAGTGATCATCAGAGCCCATACAGCTCCCAGAGCAAAAAGGAGCAATACTTTGCTCTTCAGTCAAAGCAGCTGTTCTACAAACAAATGCCTTTCTCCCCGGGACAGAGGCTGAGGCACAGGAGTATGGGGAAAATGAGAGCAGTTTAGCTGGCTTTGTGTCCTTCACCCCTAGATGAAGCCCATGGAGCAGCTCACATAAGGCAATTTCTGTGGTTCTCATTTACCACATGTAGAAGACTGAAATGAGGCTTGAGGGCACCAAGGTCCCTCAGAAGTACAAAGCACCACCAGTGAGAGACTCATCTCTTGGATTCTCTACTCATCCTCTGGGGAATGGAAAGGGAAATAGTGCTGTAGGCATGTATTTGCATCATGCACCTTGATTTGCTGCATCCCTTTGCCACACTGTGTTTGAGCAGAGCGAAGAAACCCATCCAACAAAGGACCTACCCAGCCTGAGCCTTCTCATTTTGGAAAGCCCTGAGACCTCTAAGAAGATTAAATGCCCTCCGCAAACATCTTCCCCTTACCAGGAGCAAACAGCCCTTCTCTGTACGTTCATCCCAGAAGCAGCAGCATCTGCCCTCCTCATACACAAACCTCCTGGGTTTTCAGCCCTTTTATGAGCATTTCAAGCAGATTTATGGTTCCTCCTGCAGTCAGCTCCATTACATGAATCCTTCCAACACATCCATCATGAATCCTGCTCCCCCCACCTTTACTTAGTCCATCTCCCAATTAGCTCTGAGAGCCACAGCACAGCAAGAACTTGATCACATTTATTTCTGTAGTGCTTCTCTGATGAGGTTGCAACACTTTCTGCCTGTGTAAGAAGGCAGAGGGAAACCTTCCTAGGCAGAGGAATTAACTACAGATGAAGCCAAGAAGTAAAACTCAACAAAAGCAACTCATCTTACATCTGCAGCATCGCTAGACTACAAAGTTTATGAATAAACCAAATTCTGTGGCCACAACAGTGCATGGAGTCTTGTACTGACCCCTCCACCCTGTCATCTACCTAAGCTGCCCCAGTTTTACAAAGCAGGGAACAGGAATCCAATGTAAGAAGCCAGTAAAGCAAGTCTCTTACTTTAAAATAGTAGTTATATACTTTTCCATATCAGAAGGAAAGCTGTAAAAGCTGTTTCTAGATCTATACAAGCACTCAAATCAGCAGAACTGGGAGGAAAGGAACTGAGCAAAACAGTGAAGAGTTATTTTTACCTCTTTTCTTTTGCTGCTTGCATAGCACTCCTGCATGCACATCATGTCTCTGCAGAAGGTACTTACCATAAGGCTGCTTGCTTTGGCTTTAATGCTTGAAACTGGTGTATTTATCTGCCTGGTCAGAGGCAGAGTGACAAAATGATGATCTGAGTTGCTAAGAGTCATGTAGACATAGGCTTTATACAGACTAACGTATGAAAACAGAATTAGGATTCAGCTAGCATTTCATCCTTGCTATCGCATTTTCTGGGGGCCTGTCTTTTACTCCATTTGTAAATATAATTTTGCCTTTCACTCAGCAAAAGACTGAAATATATTTTAAGTTTATGTGTATGCATTACTCGAACCATGTCCTGCAAACATATTCAACAATCAAAAAGATCAAATCTATTATAGTGTAAAAAAAATGCTTTGTAGTTGGATAATGGGCATCTATGTAAAACCCAGGGGTCAGTTTCATTTTATTAGTGGTGATTTCAAGAAAGTGTGTGAAATAAATTTTTTAAACAAATTTCAAATGAAAACCTTTCCAACACAAAAATCTATTTGAAGTGTAAATGCATATCTGAAGCCAATCCGGGTCAAGTGAGACTTCACAAATAAAAACTTATGTTCTTGCCAGCAACTCCCAGGTTCATTTTGCTCTCCAGCCCCAGACATAAAACAAACTTTGAAACTTAAAATCTTGGTCTTCCTCAAGCCAGAAGTTTTCCTACCATATCCATTGTCCTAAGTTGCTACCTGAGATTGGTATGCCAAGGCAGTGGGCAGAGCAGCAGGTTGGAACCCAGCACAGGCTGCACTGTTCCCTAATCCCCTGCCAGCAAAATGCCATTATGGACACCCTGCTGCTTTCAGAAAGCACTTAGATGTCTTCAGACAGTAATTGCTACCAAGCCAAATGTTAAATACTGTGCTGTTACTTCTCAGGATTGTCCTCGTGGCACAAATAGGGGAAACTGAGAAGAGGGAGAAGAATTATTACAGGATGCAAAGCCACCATCCTGTCGATGTTCAAGACACTCCTGAGAATCATCCCACTTAGACCAGAACACCTTCAATTAACTCACTAACTAATGCTGTAAATGTCAAGAGGTAATTACAAATAGCTTATCTATTTTAATGAAATCTAGTTTAAAAGAGTCCCTCGCGACTTCATTCCCCAAACACAGCTGGGTCCATGCTCTGAGGGCTTAGACACAAGATCCCATTACTGTAGTCTCACAAGCCGCTCTATTTTAGATGAGAGGTGGTGGCAGTCTCTGGGCATAACAAATCTAAGATGATTCAATGCAGTTTATCCAGCAGTGAAAGAGGGATGTGTGATGTGATACCTGCTCACGTTTGTCATAAAGGAAAAATTCCCTAATGAAAGGCACAAAAAGACCCCAAGTTAGCCAGAAATTTGAGATGGATCTGCCTATACTATCCCCCTACAGCATCCTCTCCAAATGTCTCCGAAGGCCAAAATGTCTTTAAATGAAAAACTATGCTCAGGGGAGAAACAAAGATAATTAATCAAGACTAAGCAGAGAATAGAAAAGAGAGAAGAGAGAAAAGAAAGAAAAAGGTTTATGTCTCATTCTCTCAGTGCATACCAAGTCCTGGCTGGAGTTACTCATTTCAACAATTCCTGGCAAATTCCATCCTGCACCACCTTATCCTTAAAATGCCTTCGCCCCACCTGTAAGGCCCATCACCCTCTTCAAGCTCCTCTTCCTCTTGGCAGTTCCCCCTCTCTACCCTTCAAACTGTGGGTTCACTTCTCACTTGCTCTCCTCCCTCCACCTCTCCCTGCAAGGGTCCCACCAGGCTCAGGCAATTCTTTTTAAAAGAGAACATAATAAAACTGTGAGCAAGTAAATAAAAATATTATTAATAATACAAGGTAATATTAGTCTGCAATACAGATCAAGTGATCAGTTGAGACCCATCCTTTGCCCCAGCCCTTCACGCAGCTGCCATCTCATGGAGGGAGGAACCACACATCTGAATCAGTTTCAGAAAAATCACAAGCACTACAAGGGCTACAAAACCCCACATAATCTTATCTCTCTCCATTGGGGCCCTCTGATGTGCCAGGGTGGAAAGCAGCAGCTCTTGCAACTGCTAGTGAAAGACTGAGCAATACTTACAGCTGATTGTAATTCCAAGCTCTACACCTCTTTTCTTGGGCAATTTAACGTGGAAAGTACCGCTGCTGGGTATGACAGACTCTATAAAACCAAAAACAGACAAAAAAGGAAAAAGGGAGAAAAAAGAGAGCTTTCAGTTGCATGGATGGTTTCTTTGGAACCAAGAAAACAAGTCTGTAAAGCTCTGCTGTATTGGTTCAAATTAGGTTCCTGAGGCCCTGTGGACTTTAGGTTGAAATTTGGATTCTCATTAAAAATACATTCTCTGAACACCAAGTGAGGTGCTCACATCATGCTGTATTGCAAGATCAAAGCATTTCTGTCAATGTAAAACAACTGTTTTTTTTAATAAAAAGCTGCACTTTACGCCCAGCCAATAGCTTTGACTCCCTCCTGGCTTCAAGGCCATAAACTAATATAAATATTATTCATATTAATGGGCAAATATTTAAAGTGCAGGTGTCCTCTTCATGTACTCCTTTGTCTTATCTCAGCCAAGTGGTGAGCACAAAACATTTATGAAAGGATCAGAAGAAGAACCCTCCACCTTGGTGCACATTAGAGAACACCAAGAAATGGAGAAGGTCCTCACAAGGCTTCTCGCTAATCCCTCTGAGCTCTAGCAAAAACCTCAGGTATTTGCGTGTATACAGTCCCTCTTGCAATGGCAGTGACAGAGTCCTGCTGGTAGTGAGGAGAAGCAACTCGTTAGAGAACATACCTGCGACATCAAATTCGATCTCAAGCACTACTTTGTTCGTGAGTGCAGCATCACGCAAAAGCTGGTTGGCTTCCTCCATGGTCCCGTCCTCAGTCGCAATGCCATTGATAGAAAGGACTCTGTCTCCTACTTGTAGCAGCCCACACCTGCAGTTCACAGTGGGAAAAGAGAGAATGGGAACAAGCAGGGAAGGAAAAAGAGGAAAGGAGGAAAAAAAACAACCCCACAACCAGCCATGAGTTCCTTTTGCCAGGCAAATCTGTTACAAGACATACAAAGTAGTCACAAATCCTGCAGAAGTGGCCCCAACAAGAAAATAACTCATTTTGCAATGCCTGTCACAGGAAGGCACAAGGAAAGAAATCCTTGTGGCTTTCTGAAGTTCAGACATACTTTGCTCCTAAATAACCATTTCTGGTCACATGTCCTGCAATATCCAAGGGGGGGAAAGTAACCCTCACCATCCTAAAAGTCAATACCAAGGCTGAGAGATGAGAGTGATAAACATCTGCCCTCCTTCCCTATCTAACCATATATGGCTCTTCCCATGCACCTGCATCCTCTGGAACACAAACTAATAGCACTGAAAATCACACAGATTCCTCTGCCTAATACATGGTGAATACTGAAGCTACAATAAACTCACCAAAATGTCTCAGAAAATTTCATAATCATTTATCCCTTCTAATTGCATTTCTGGAAGCCAAATGTACATTGATACTGTTTAACTGCCTTGAAAGGCCAATACTATTTCTGTGACAGCCTGACAATATAACCACAACCGACCTTTTGGGGCTTTTAGTTTAGTCCACTTTCTCCAGGAAAAGGGATCAGCAGGTTTTTTATTTTGGAAGAAGAAGATGATGGCAAGGCTATCTCAGAGATGTACTCCTACAGCACAGTTTATCTCTTGGGACCACTCTTTATAAGCAAAGATTTTTTCGCACAAGAACCACTACATTTGTACATTCCCTATTCCCTACACACACTCTTTTTTTTTTTTAAATATACTGCAATACCAGCAAGATGATCCTCCAAGTTACCTCCCACAGCTCACCTGAGCTTGCCCATGGCTCCCCAAAATCAAGACTGCAGTGTTCCCTGTGACTTGCCAAGAGAAATTGCTAATCTTCTCATCATCCTTCCCCACTATCAGTTATTTGCTATAACCACATCTTTTCAGACTTTCCACTTCTCACTTGTCTGTAAGGCTGTCTACTTGAGCAGGGCTTTGGAAACCATTCTTCACCCATCATTAATGGAAACTACAGAGTGGTCTCCAAAATAGGTTGAGGGTTATGGCATCAAGTCTAAGGTTCTCCTCAACATCTGGAGTTATTTTACCACAAAGGTTTTCCAGAAGATATCAGTCATGTTGTTTTGAGCCTTCTCCAGAGACGCTCCAGAGAATCTTTATTCCTCTCTTGTTTAATGATCAAACACATCCTTTGCCTTCTCCTTTCTTCCAGTGATACCTCACAGAAGTCAACTTGTCACTTCCAGTCACTCATTACTCACACCCAATTCAATTTTAAGAAAATACAGTGCCACAGATTCCAGGTACATGAAGAGAATATCAAAGGCTATGGACATTGACTGTTATTATTCACCTCCAAACAAAAGGTTCTGTATGATAGGCTGGATTTCAAGAGAAAGTACACATATCAGAAATCAGGAAAAATCAACAAACTCAATAGTTTGTGCTAGTGGCCCATCAAAAGCTAAGATATAAACAAGTTTATAGAGAGCCTATACTAATATGAAGGTATTAAACTTGCAGTATATTTATGCTGCTGCCTGAGTTCATGACATCCACATTAAAACACCAGCTATTTTATGAGATGTAAATTCAGAATTGTTTGTTCAAGGAGACTTAGATTAGGACACATAACTCCGTGATGTATGAATGAATACACCCTTGAAAATAAATTAATCAAGTTTAATTACAGTCCTTTACTGGACTTGTGGCTATGTAGCCACATGGATGAACTCAGAAATATCAGCTTATAGATATGAAGACGGCACGGAGTACTAGAGGGATGACTCCTCCACCAGCATTAGCTCTCTCGATATGGCCCCAGCGCACCTTTTGCAATGGAGGGATCAACACAGTCACTACTGTCACTGCAAGGTCACACAGGGACACAATTCATTTTGACACCACTGTTTCAGCTGGAGGAGCTGGGAGCTCACAGGATACTTTTACACTGCAACAAAGCAAACCGTTGCCACCTTTCTCACCAGAGCTATCCTTTCACAAAACAACCGTTTCTTGTTTCCTCACTCAGATTTGCCTGAGTGTTTTACAGCCAACAGCTCTGTTAGGTCAGAAGTATTTTATTTCTTTTACTATTAATCTCAGTCAATCACAGTTGTTTAAGCCCCAGTCTTGCAGGTTTATAAAAGTTTGTGGAGTGAAGCCACCACCTTCTGGCTCTGTCTACAAGTGCAAGGAGGCCTGACATGCCTTATTAACCCTTCAGAGTCATACTGGAGACATAGGTTTCCAGCTGTTATGTGCCCTCGCACTGGGAGCAGAGCCTGGGGAGCCAAGGGTCTTGTAGACCTCTCCTGTCATAGGATCCTATAAGAATCTTTGGACAGTTTTCCCAAACACAAGGCATTTGCCTCAGAGATGCTCAGTCTGACATCAGGGCTTATAAAGTGCTCTGATGAGCACTTACAAAGTGCTTTGAGACTGTGGGAGGAGAAGTGTTTTAAAATCAGAAAGAACTTGAGTACAGGCATCTTCTGAAGAAAAAGGCAGCCCTATGGAAGTGTTGAAGTCCATGATGGGAATGTCTCCCTGGGGTTGCAGAGATTTGCATTTTGTCATGACTCATTCCTTGGGCTTAAAGACAGCAACAGAGCAGCAGAAGTGTCTTGCTAGATACAGAGCAGCACATATTCAGGCCTTAGGAAAATATGCACTGAAGAGCTCACTCAGCATCTGCATGGTCACCCCCAGCTGTGGGATGAGCAGCTCTGACCATGGCCACAGTGCTGGCTGCAGAAAGTGATCTGTCATGCCATTACATGCCCCAGGTTGGCCTGCACAGGTCAGACGTGTACATCTGTGTCTGCACACTGGTGGAGGGATCTCGACCCCCAGTGGATCAAAGCTTTGCTGACAGCTTCAGCTAGCTGCTAAACTTTGCTTTGCAAACTATTCATACTCAAAAGCCAGAAACACAATGATCAAACTGTGTCTGAGCAGAGCTAGGAAAATGTAACTCAGCAGGAAGCATTGATTTTGGATACCAGGATGGAGAAGTCAGATATTCTCCCTCTGCTGCCAATGACAGCTGGGGAAGGAAGGACACAAAAGCTGTGTGCTTCAAGGCAGCCAAGGGGGGGTTTCAAGCTTCTTCCTCTTCTACCTTCCTTCCTGAAAACAGGGGCTGAATCACTGTCCCATTTGGAACTCGAAGGCTTCATCTTGCATCCAGGAAACAAAAAAACAGATGGGGAGGGAGGTCTATTAGAGGCTGTTTGCAGCAAAACAAATCACAAGTTAGGCAAGTGAGAGCTTTTGCTTCAAACTGCCTACCACAAGGTAACACAAAGCAGATAATAAACATGAGGCAGCTCAACCTCTCTGAAAAGAGGATGATGGTGTGCTCCTCCCTGGTAGTACTCACACTTGCTGGACATCTCAGAGGCAGCTCCACGCCAAGGCAGATGGACAAAGTGGACACACTTGTACAACAGCACATTTAGATCCACAGGTCTTGCAGAGTGTGTGTGAACATCCAGGTGAGATCCAGGCTGCTAAGCCTGATCCCTGTATCCCCACAGCTCATCTTTTTGGCAAAGAGCAACGACTGCAGCATAAGAAAGAGCACAGCCCAGCCTCAGTCAGGAGCCAAGCTTGGCAAAGGGGAGGAAAATGGCTCTAATGTCTTCAGCTGCAGCTGCAGCCAAACCTCTTAAAGAGCAGGGAATAAGGTATCTTGAATGATGGAGCAAAGAGCTCCACGGGATAGCAAGAAACAAAAAGTGAAAACGCAAAACTGCTTTTTTTCACTCTACTGCAGACCCAGAGCACTTATCACTTCAAGATGGGGAGGAGAGACAGCATTTTCCTGCCAGCTACGAAGAGCAGTATGTTTTAGGAAAGAATTAAATACACAGCTGAGATTTAATCCCCAAATCAAATCCAGGCTGCAAACGCAGAGAGGATTGCTCCCAGTCACCAAATAGCTGCAACCAGGAGAGCGTGAATGCTGCTGGGTGGGCAGCCAGGAGGGTGATCAGCCTGTGTGACACACCAGAGCCAAGCAAGACTGCACTGCCAGTCTTTGCTTTCACTCCAGGCTTGGCAAGAGGATAAAGCAAAGCCATGCGGATTTCAGCACATCTCCCTCAGCCCCTGGGACAGCAGGCTTTGTTGCTGCCTAACTTATAAAAGGAGTTTGGTGCTTTGCAATGTGAGCCAAGTTCTCCCTGGCAGTAGAGGATAAAAAAAGGCAAAACACCATCACCTTAATTTTTAAATCCTATTTGGAAACAAACAAATTAACAAACAAAGCAAAAAAAAAGGCATAACAGGCTTTTGAAATCTTTCTTAACTTGCAGCTCTTTTCCCTGGGCCAGCCCCTTGTCCCTGTTCTCCCACCAACACAAGCACCAGGCACTCATGCTCCACCTTGCCTCTGCATCGGATGCCTAGAGAAGCTACAACATAGAGATTGGTATGCACATCAAGGACTTCCATTTCCTTTTGCAGAGGCTTTCTCTGCCATACAACTCTTCATGGCCTGTTTTTCTGGGCTGGCTTGGGGGCATCAAACCATTAGTACAAGCTGATGGAGCCATCAGAAACTTTTTCTCCCCAGGAAGGGTCTGCAGTGGGTGCTGAGCACTGCCACATCACTGCACCTTTGGGACCCCCTAGACAGGACAGACCGCAGTGGAAATCACAGGTGGGAACAAAACCTAGCACAGGGGCTATAAGTGCCAACTTGCTTAGCTCTATTTCATCTGCCTAACGAAACCAGCTCTCCTTTCCACCCCACAAGAACTTAAACCATACTAGGATTTGGTCTGTTTAGTAAAAAAAGTCTTGTTAGAAGACACCTAAATTGTAGTGCACAGGCACTCAAGCCAGCAAGGGTTTCAGGAGATGTTTAGACAGAGCAGAACTGAAACTGGAACTCCAAGGCTGAGGCTCTGCCACTGAAGGAGTCACTGCTCCCCAGTATCCTCATGGGTGACACACAGCAGTTAATGCCACTCCTCCCTTCCGCTATTTCCCCAGCATCACAGAGCCAAAAGCAAGAGTGCTTAACTGCAGCACCTACCTGCTCCTTAGACTCCCAAGTTCAAAGCCTTGGCTTTAAGGCCAGTTTACATAGCTGGGCTCTGTACAATGAAACCAGTAAGAGAATACTTTGCAGGTGCCACTTACTTAGACCTTTTCCCTCTCTGCACCTACATAGAAGATTTACCTTTCAAAGAGAGGACAAAAAAGAAAAAAAAGGAATGGGAATGGCACTCTCACACAGTCACACACTCCCTTCCTCCTCCTCCCAGACCAGCCGCAGCCTGGTGCCAAGACGTTCACCTGGGATGCGAGGGAGGCCACGGTCAGCCGACGAGTGCAGAAATGGCAGTGACAGTAAACCATGCCCAGTGAAGAATGGGAGATATTACAAGGATGATAGTAAATATCTAAATGAGCCTCTGAGGAGAGAAAACAAACCAAACCATGAAATGTTCAGCAGCAGCACCATCAGCATCCAAGGGCAAGGTCTCTAACCTCTCTGCCGGGCTGTCAGGCTCAATAAAACGGACGAGAGGTGGGGAAGACAGAGTTTCAGTAGCAAAGATGCCTCCCTGGAGCTGAAGTCCGAAGCCATTCAAAGGGTCTCCCCTGAGCACCACCTCCGTCATCTCTGTGTGGACTATCTGCCCGCCAGGACCCACCGTGCTGGAGGCCAGTGACACTAAGAGAAGGAGAAAGGTAGAAGGTCAGGGCAGCCACAGCCAACATAACAGACTGGGTCACAGACCTTGGTCTGGCAGTGGTGGGATCAGTGGCCAAGGATGAAGGGGGCACTGACAGTGATGAGATAAACGGTTCTACTCCAGCTAACAGTTGACAACAAGGACAGCAAGACCAGCATGCACACCCCATCCAACCCAGTCCAAGCCCAACACCTCTCTTACGTGAGCTCTTGTGCTCCTTCTTCTTCTGCCTCCTCCTCAGCATGGTGGTGCGGGGGCTCATGGGGTGGGAGCTGCGAGGTAGCGTGTTGGAGTTCTGGCAAGGGAAGCCCTGCGCGTTCATGGTGGGAGACGAGAAGTTGGCAGCCACCAGAGCTGGGGAAATACAGAGCGTGTTAGCGACATGCACAGGGAAGTGCAGCAGTGGATTCATCTAACAGTGTCACCAAACATCTAATGGGTTTGGACTAGCTCCTTCTTTCCAGCTCCAGGGCTCAAGACCAGGTGTTTGCTTCCTGCTATTTGGACACAATACAATGTCTCCTCTTCCCTCTCTTACTGCCATAAGACAAGAAATGTGGGGCTGCACAGACTCCGCTTCCTGATAGAGGTGGGTTTGCAGATTTTGAAGTAGCCATAATCCTGCTCCCGACAAGCCATGTGGCACCAGGGCTAAGCTGGATGTGTTGCTATATCACATTTCTACATGCCACCAGAGATGCCCTCCTTGTCCCCCAGCAACTAATTTTTGCCATATGATACCAGGCATTGGTGGGGTATGAAGTTAGAGGATGGGCACATGGGTCTGCCCAACACTGTTCCTGTTTCAGTTACCAAATCTGCCTGTGCTAGGCTGCAGATACAAATTTTGTACTCAGCACTGAGTCTGTAGAAACAGACCCAGGTGACCAAGAAGGAAACGAGTGACAAGCCAGGCTATGGAGACGGGTATTAAGGAAATGGAGGGGCACAGCATGAATGAACACATGCAGAACAGGGACAATGCCATGCAGAGAGGTTACATTTGCAGTAGTCCTGTCCAGATGTCTGGTTCCAAGTGGGTGTCTTGCAGTGTCCAGGGTGGTGGGTGTGACAGTAGTTGACACAGGGGTCCCAGCAGTGGTGGTGGTCACTCTTCTGCACTTTGACTGATAGCATCCAGGGGAGCAGAAATCACCACAGGCAGGAAGAAGTGAGAGAAACAAAAGGTAAGAAGCATAAACCAGGAGATTGTAGAAAATAACCTTGTCCTGGCTCTGAACAAGTCAGGACCCAACCACAGCATGTCAAGCACCAGCAGCAAAAACACAACCCCACATAACCTCATGACACTTGATGCAAAGTGGCACAAATCCACCCCTTTCCCATAAAAAGCTCGGCACCTTGTGCCAATGGCCTGACTAAGCCACGCTGGCAGCACACACATGTCATTATCATTAGCAGTCTGTTGTGCAATGTGCAGAGGCTCCATCCAGCCACAAGTTTCCCACAGAGGCCATCAGCATTATCCGACATTACCAGGGAAGCTCCTTATGCTGTTTCCCACCTTGCTGCTGGAGCTGCCCTCCTTGTGAAAAGGCTGAACACCTTCTGCATGTACCAAGGACTGCTGTGAGCACTTTGCTTGGCTTCAGTGTTTTGTTGTTTAGTGGCAGCTCTTGGTCAGGAATGAACAAACAGATGAAAGAGAGGAGTAGGGAAGGGCTGCCTACAGCTCACCAGAAAAAAAGGGGTTTTACATACCACTGTTTAAAGGGAATTAAGGAGGGCCACCAGTATGGGAAAAGATGCCAATGCTGTGGCAAACAATAAATGAAAGCATGACACAACACGGCAGACTCTGTTGAAGGGTCTGCTTTAACTTCAACTCTAACATCAGCACATGCTGGCAGAAATCTGTAGCAGTTAAGATCCACCACGTGGAAATCCCTTGTCCAGGAACTGTGACTTTGTGACACCAAGTTACAATGCTAAAAGTCTCTTCTGAAGTGCCTCAAACACTCCCCAGGCAGAAGTCCCTTGTCTGTTTTCACTGATATTCCCTTTGCCCCTGGGCAGCACAGGGTCGGTTTGGTTTTCTTTGCCCAACAGCACCAGGTGTTCTCTCCTCAATCTCTGCAGTTCTTAAACTCAGAACCACTTGCACTGACTGGCAAGCATCTTCCCTGGATGAGATCTCCTCCAGGCTCTGGGTCCTCTGAGCAGGCAGAAATGCTGCCAGCCCTGGCACTACTGGAAGCCTCTGAGGCTGCAAACCTGGGACAGGGCTTAGTTTGTTTAGGGAGTCCATTCAGAGATCTCCTCTAAAGGTCATCTCCTAATGCCTTGAACAGAGGAAATCCATTTTCTGTGTGTGCATCACAGGCATTAAATCATTTAGGTCAGGTTTTCCAGCCAATACAGTGATTATATTTAGACTTTGTTAAACATTTACTGAGTTTAGTACTTAGTCTATCAAGCTTTTAAAAAATACACTTTCAGCTCTGGGGTTTCTATTTTATGGATTCAAAAGTAAATTCAGAGCCAGCCAGCTTTTAAAAACAAAAATCAAATTAATAAATGTAGCTGTATCTATACAAAAAAGCAAAGTTCTTAATGAAATTAAACACTTTGAACATGAGGGACAGAGCTTATGGGCATATATACAAAATAATTTAATCCACTTATAGTAACTAAAGCTCTCCCATTTATCTATAAATTCTCAGCTTACATCTGACAACAGAAAAAAATATGCCTTTGAAACTCAGATGTCAGTACACTGGGAAGGAGAAGAGATTTTGGACAATTCTGTGATAAAAACCTACAACAGCCTTTCCCAATCTTTCACACATCATCCTTGCCTGAGGAAACCCATCCATCCCAGCACTGCTCCTAGGCACCATCTGCTCCCATTGATCTTGTGAGCTGGGCATAATCCTCCCAAGAAACCCTCCAAATGCCCCCAGAGCCACAGAGAAAGCAAACTTGGTTTGACAAATCCCATGCTTCAATATTAGGCCGTATTTTTTTGCATGGCCACTGCAGCTTCAGATCCCTCTCCATCTCCTCAAGAACCAGATGCTGATTGCTCAAGAAGCCACTTCTAAAAAAATATGATGACAAACCCCATGCAGGCACAGGCTGGAAGGACTCAGTAATACAAGTCCTGAACAGGGATGTATCTGCATGATCTCCTCTACTCAGTTGCTTTCCCTGGGCTTCACTCTCTCGCCAACCATGAGTGCTTGCTTTTGCATGGCCCATTTTTCCTTACTGCCTCTGTTTGTTTCCTTGAACTCAGAAAAAGCAGCCTGTGGAGTTGGCACTGGGGGCCTGAAGCAGAAGGTGGGATCTCTCCCAGGTCCAGATGCAGTTTGTCAGATTTGGTGCTATTTCCTGGCTACTTACCATCGGCCGTACGGTGCCAGGGCTGGATACACCATGGAGGATCAGTGCTTTCTGAGCTGCTCCTCCGGTCCAAAGTGCTCTCATTCCTGTCCCCAGCAGCCCCACCAACACCAGAGAAGGTTCAAGCCACTGATCTCCAATTACACACCTCTGCCTCCTAACAGCCATGTGGAAGAACAGCATTCTTCTCTATGATGCCTTACATGTTAAGGAGTTTAATCAAAAGCATGAACAATTGTTATAGCCCTTATTTTTCATATTTGTATGTTGCGATTATTCTCCCAAGTTTGCGTTCTGAATTTCTGCCATAGCAAACTGATCTGATGTACAGGGGGTTGGGTTGAAAGGCTCTGAACACATCAAACTGTCATTCCACAGAGCCTCCTTCTTCTCAGCTGCTGCTGAATGCATACAGGGCACTAATGGAAGGAGGAGAATAGTTCATTTTAACAGCCACTGAAAAAGGATTATAGCTTTCCATTTTTTCTTGGGCACAAAGGTCACGTTACCAATTCCCTTTGTTAAAGTGCTTTAATTCTGCACAAATTGGACTGGACATGTATGAGATTTATTTCTATATATGGAGATGTGATTGCATTTTAAGGTTTCACTGCACCAGTTTAAAGAAGACAACACAGGTATTTTCCTTTTTTCTCCAAACTGCCCTAGAAGAGAATGGAAAGAGCTGCTGTGTCCAGGGCCACTGCACACCAATATTTTTAACATGCATGTCCCTGGGAGACAGGTGATTGAAAATGTTTTCAAAAGGGACTGGTATTGAACAGTCACAACTGAAACATCTCAATTACAAGACCACTAGGACAGACTGTAACAAAACTGCAGGCAACAAATATACTAGTACTGAGGCTATGGTCACAATGAAATTTATATGAGACCCTCAGACAGCCTCTCATGTGGAAGGAGAAACTCAAGGTGGGCAATACAAATGCTCACACAGGTGAATTCCTAATGACATTTACAGGCGTTTTGGGCTTGGTCCCACTGGAGCCAGAATCTACTTCCTCAGTGTTTCTTTGGTAGAGAGGGTGGAAGTCAGCAACTACAGATGGACTCACTCTATTCCTGGCTGCTCAGACACAGCTGCCACTGAATCAGGCTGGTCTGGAAGATGAACACTAACATTACAGCTTTGGAAGTCCATTGAGACCCAGCCTAGCTACTGACATGTCCTTTACAAAGCCTTACCAGGCATCAGCAAATAAAAACTGAGCTTGGAAACACATTTGCCAGCACCAAGGTTGTTTTCCTCCCTCTCCATTAAAGTCTCTTATCTGAGGTACTAAGGAAGTGGCTTGCACAGCACTCAGCACTGCAAAACCCTGGGATTCCCATATCCAATTTCCCCATTCAAGCACAGATGTTACCTCTTTTCCCTATTCATATCCTTGAAGAACGTCATCTAATCACATACATTTCATTAAAACATCAAATTTTTTCCCCTCTACAGATGTCTCTCTTTGGAATCTGTTGCCAGTACTCAAAAGCAGCAAAAACCCCAGTAGGGACCTAAAGTGAATTTTGAGGCTGACCAACAGTGTTTGCACAGAGGACACACCTGTCTCTGGTGGCTTCAAAGGCAGCCTGCTTTGGTGAACAGGTAATATCTCCAACTTGACATTTTCTGAAGTGGCAGCTAAAAGCTGAGTTGCCTCTAACAAGGAGCAGTGCTCTGTACTTGTGCCATCAATGGAGAGAATATGGTCACCAACATGCAACGCACCACATCTGCAAAGTAAACAGCAAAAGAGGGAATTATATATGTGGCCAAAATCCACGTTCTTACAGTTGGGAGCATACATACAAAATCCAACTGACAACTATTGTGTGAATTCTTGTGAAATATTTTCATATATAATTTTGAACCTTAGGTTCAAGCATTGCCCAAAATACCAACTAAGACAGTTCATGTTTGAGTCAGTGCTGCTGGTGGCTTGGGAAAAGTCATTTAGGTTTTATTTTAGGTAATAGCGCCCCCTTACAGTTAGTCTGGAGCGGCTGAAGGCTCACCCAGCAGCATGGTTAAGTCCTAAGAGCCAGAAGCTGAGCTCAGTTACACAATTGACCACAGCTTGTGCTGCATAGCAGTCTGTGTGTCTGCATCCCCAGCTAAGGGTGACTAGCTGACCTGTCCATCAGGAAAAGGCTCCAGCCAGAAGTTTCTGTAATAGGCTTTAGCCATTTCACAGCTCCAAGGCGGTCAGATCTGAGGGTTTTAAAGCAGAGCTCAGCTTTCACATGCACTGAGTTACATTCACTCCCAGTGAAGAGTGTCCACTGCTGTTGGCTCAGATATTTTTAGCACAGATAGTGCTAAGAACACGTTGACATGGGCATTTCAAGCCAAGACAGGGAAGAATGGTATATAAATAACAAGTGGACAAAAAAGCAGTGGAGAAAGTAAGAGCAGAGCTAGGAGCAGCCTGTTCAGATCAGTACCTGTCCACCACGCTGGCCGGCTTGATCTTGTCAATGACAATGACCTGCTTGTTCCGGTGCATGGTTGTCGTCAGTGTGATTCCAAGTGTAGACCCTGGAGTCTTTGCTATTTCAACTAGTAAAGGACCAGAAGCATTTGCTACAGTATCTGCAAAACAAGAGAGCACCTAAAGACACTTCCCATACAGCCTTTTTCATTTCTAAATGCAGCGGTTGTCCAACAGTGCTGATGTGCCATGTTGTTATCAGCAAACCTGTACCTTGGACATCCTACAGTCCATGTCACATGGTAACTTAACAAAGGAGTACATTCAAGAAGAAAAATTGCCTTTGCACAAATTTACATGATAATGACATGAAGAGATATTACAATAATGCACTCATGCAAACAACCCCCGTCCTTCTTTTCTTTGAGTAAAATAGCAAGATCAAGGAAGAGACTGCTCAAAGGCTCTGCAGCAGTCACATCAACAGTATTAAAAGCACAAAAAAGGAAGACCAGAAGGACATCGCTGTTATGGGCTTTGTCCCAAACAAACCAAAAATGAAAGACATAAAGACACAGGATCCCACTTTCTGAAGTACTCAGAAGTCTCATGGCTGATGACCAACACAAGCCAGTCAACTTCAGCAACAGCTTCAAAATACCACCTCAACCGCTTGTTTGAGTTCCTCCAGAGTGAGTGAGAGCAGACATAGCACTTCCTTCCATCGTGCTTACAACAGCCTCCTCTCTCCCACCAGACAATACAGGGGTAACTCATGTTTAAAAGATGCATTTCTGCAATAAGCTTAATAGATGCTGTGAGACCATGAAACTCCTAGGAAATTGCACCTGTTAGGATAAGCCTGCACCACACCTATCCATCTCTTCTGCAGAAGGGCGAGGAAAAAGAAAACCTGTGTCTCTGGCTAATTAAACAGAAATTCCCTCCACTCTCTCACACACATTTGCGTCCAGATTACCTAAAGCCATCATAAAGAGGTAAGATTCACAAGTAGGTTATTACCATCAGACATCCAACAACCAGCATTCCATTTGTTGTTAAGCCCCACACAAAAGCACTCATGGAGATTCAGCCACTCATTTTGAAGGAAAGGCCAGCAGAGCCCTCTGAATACCTGATTCCTCCTCAGCCCTTAATTATTCATAGTAAGACTTTTCCCTTCCAAAGCTATGCCCCACTAAAAATGCTGATGTTACTTGGCTCCGAAGCTTGATGCATGGCTCATTCTTGTTCTCTGATAAATGGGACCACTAATGCAGATCTGGGAAGCTAAGCTGCAGCAAGGTCTTTCCAGAGATTTGTTGAAGATGATGAGTCTCTGGAGACAGAAATTTACCTTGGAGATTCCTCTTGGGGATCAGCCAAGAGATGTTAAGGCTCTGATCTACTCACAGTGCCCTTTTTCACAGGGGAGGAAGGAGGAAGAACAAGCCATGTTAAAGGTCTCTGATGACATGGACCACTGGGGAGGTCCACAGGCCCCGGTAAAAAGCACAGTCCCAGTTTAATCAAAAGATGCACAAAGCACCCAGCTAAAGCCTGCAGAAGGTTCACTTAAGCCTTTGTTGGCAAAGGAAGCACCAAGAGACTGAGGATCTCTTCCAACAGCAAACACCAGCTATACGTTAGTTTTGCAGCCTGTGTATGTCCAGCGCATATCCTCTGAGAAGGGACACAGATTTATACCCCTCCTGCTGAAGGGAAGAAGATAGGGAAAATCATAAAGAATGCTTGCTGGAGTGTTAGACATTTCTTTGCAAGGAAAATACCAACTTCTCTCCGTTTTACCCAGCATCCAAGCTTCTCAGCTTTGCCAAAGTGTTTCCCAGGGTGGTCTCAGCATGATGGTGAGAAGAAAGAGCCTCAGGACCTCAGGACTGAGATTATTAATCAGGCTGTAGGAAACCACAGTCCTACTTCCAGCCCATGGTCACTCCTCCTCCTGCATGCAGCACGGACCACCTCACCATCCCTTTTAATTCTCATCTCCAGTGGCACAGATGAGAATTGCTCCAAATTCGTTTTATAGAGGCATTTGTTGAAGAAATACCAGCCAAGCCTCTATTAATTATTCCAGGGAAAGATTTGGCTCAAATCAAAGGTCAGGAGTCTGCAATCTAGCAATATTTGTGAGGTGTGATTAACATGGGGCTATTACACCCAAGCTAATTTAAAAAGAAACATGGAGGGGACAGAGCAGCCCATGCAATTACTTTACTGTAAGAAGTCAATTGGCATTGCTGCATTGGCACTATGAAGTGTTTCTGACCATCACATACAGATGCAACCTCCCAGGAGGACACAAAGGGCTTGCAACAACTGCTCACATCCCTGTGCTTGAGGAGTACTCACCAATATTGTAATGGATACAAAGGAAACAGAGTACGCCTCAGTTTCTCAGATATCCCAGTGCTGAAGACACAGGACAGCTGATTACCCAACCACTCAAAGCTGGGGGTTGGCAGGTATTTTCTAGAAGATCTTTCTCTCAGCAGCTTATTTTGGAGGAAATACTGTGGGGTTTTTCCTTCTTCCTTTCTTGGCCTTCATTTGGCTTTGTTCACCTACCTAAGGAGGGACAGCTCTTATAACCATCCTGGAAAGTGCAATTTCTTGGGGAATAAGTGAGGTGTGATGGTAGGGATGATTATTCCCTGCTGTAATGCACTTTGATAGAGAGGAAGAAACAGAAAATTAAAAGAAAGAAAAGGGAAAGTGGAATGGGAAAGGAGAAAGGGGAAAAGGACCTCCCTTGCAAATGCAAACAGAATAAACCAAAAACTCCTATAAAAACCAAACCAGGGAGCTGCCCCTTCCTGAAACAGCTTCACAGGCACAATGAGACATTTGACTTCCTGGGTTCTTCTTCAGGCCCTACCCTCAGGAGATGCTGAGCAATTACCCATTTGTGAGACACCAGCAGCCCTCCACTCCATCAGCAGCAGAGACCCACAGGCCTAAAATTCTTCAACCTAAAACTAATGGGCGGAGGGGCAGCCAGGGGAAGGGAGAGGAGGAGACAGACACAACAAATCACATTGATCATCCATCATCTCGGGCTGAGACCTTTCCTGCTTTGTGAGTCAATCCTGAAGACTTGCAGCTCAGTGCTTTGGTTCATGGCTTATTTACAGAGTAACTATTCAAATATCATTTTCTGGCTGATCAGTTTATTTGTAGTGGGGGTTTTTTTCTATCCCACTCCCTTTTTTAAAAGGCCCATACAACAGAGTGCTACCATGGGAAAGCATCTGTTCATCGTAAGGCTTGATATCTGGCATCAGCAAAGGGCAGAGATTTTCCCAATGCCCAAGGGAGATGCATGCCCACTTGGCACTCCTTTTAAATGGAAACAGAAGATTAATCTAATTCCTTCAGTGGCCTTGAGACATCTCAGCCAATTTGATTAAAAGCCTGCCATAGCCCCATCCTACACTGGCTTCACTGGTGAAAACCCAAAAGCTCGATGGTGATGGCAAACAGCTGCCACATTCCTCACACCCAGAGCAGGGCTGGCCCCATGCAGCTAACCCTCAGCACATGATTTTGGCTAGGAAGCCCAACAGCCAGCTGGGGAGGACTGTGATTCAACGCTCCCCCGCAGCAACCTTGGTCTCTCACCAAGGACAGATGCAGAAAAACAACTTTCACTCCTCAAGGGTCAGCCCACACCACCCCAGCAAGTACAGCTGCAACAGAGACTGAGTATGATGTAAAAACCACTATTTATCCTGGGGAGGAACAGGCCAAGCATCACTTCATGGTGGTGTCCCCAGCCCCTTCACCAAGTTTTCAAAATGGGAATTAAGAGTCTTAGAGTCTTCCTTCAGGTTACAAGCATCCCCACATCACTTTCAGCACCTGCTCTTCCCTTCCCTCATCATTGTCCTGGGGCTGGTAAAGAAAATGGCTGTAATAGTTGTGAATTGGGGACAATGTACTCATCTCCCATTGCAGTTATTAGCTGTTGCCTGGCAAAACAGTCTGCAGAGATTCTTTTAAGCTACATGTTCTGTATCATCTTGCCTTAAAAGAAAGCTGGACAGGTATATCCCTTTAAAGGGTTGTGGAGAGCACTCTCTAGGCAGAAATTATCCAAAAAGGGGCTGCTTTTACATCTTGGGAAGTATCTAGTTCTGGTCCACAGTACAGCAACACAAGATGGAAAATCACTGCATAAAACCCTGCCATCCCTCCATGTTCACTCAACCTTAACAGTTTTAGGTGGGAGAGTTACCCAAGAAGAAACACCAAGACACCTTCATGGCTATTTTTACTATTAGTCAGGTTTTAAAACGGTCAGCTTTCTGCAACATAGACACCTGGGGACTGCACAAACAATAAATCCCCCAAAAAGTGCATCTCCCAGCACCAGCTTGACAGCTCTGAGCAAAATTCCTCCTTACTTCCATCTGCCCCCTACCTGGAGCAGCCTGCAAAGAGAGGAATGGACAACCTTTACTGACCACTACAGAGTTACCCCAAAACAATCACAGAAAGATAGAAAATAGGATCTAGGTAGCTTCTGTTTTCCATCATTTAAGTGTTTCCTCTTTATCTTGAACACCAGCCAGTTTATAAAGATAAGTTGCTCCTGTAACATGGCAGAAGCCAGGCAGTGTGCAGCCAACTGCCGAGGCATCGGCTTTTCCTTCCAGCTCTCTCATGGAGAATGTGTCTGTGTGGCACACAGTTGCCCAGATCCTGGCAGCTACCTCCCCCAGGGGAGAGCCATTATGTCCATACTTGTGGAGCTTCTGCCAAAAGAAGGGGGAAGTTTGGGAGCAGGAGACTCAAAAGGAAGCAGAAAGTCTTCAGGGCTATCATGAGTTCCCTTATCCTGGTGCAACCCTCTCGCACATTGCATGGAACAAATTCTAGTGTTTTCAGCTCTCTTTCCTTGGGTGTATACAACTCTCAGCTTCAAATTCTTTTTATTTTCCTCCACACTGACAAATCAGAAAACAATGTGATATCATGGACTCCTACTCCTCCTTTGTTCCTAGGCTCAGATGTGCTGGACTAGTTCACAAGATCTGCAGAAAAGACTCCAACCAAGTCCAGCTCTTGGCTCCAGTGGAGGCAGAAACCCCTCTGGAGATGTATATGCAACATCAAAATCTAACACACAGCTCAATGAGCTTCCAGAAACAACACATCTCCGAACTCTGTGGTAACCTTAAACTCATTAACAATGCTCCCTGCAGTAACAGCTGTGTGTCACAAAGCCAGCTCAAAATGACTTTACAGTAGCTAATAATAAACCCTTTCGCAGGGCTTGAAAATCAAATGAAAAAAAGAACCTCAACCACCAAACCCTCAAACTTAATATCTACTGTGTCAAATGCTTTTTAGAAATACTGATCCTCTACCCTCTAGTAAATTCTGTCTTGTTTGGGGTCAATCAGTTGATCAGTCCTCATTTATTTCAGAAGCAGATCTGAAATAACATTTCTAAGAAAGTGAATAGCTGCAGAATTAAGCAGGGTCAAAATTCAGAACCAAAGCCACAGCAAGTCTCAGCCTGCATGCAGCTCACCCTCCCGCACACTTTTAATAGTGCTATTTGCAGTGCTGGCAGAATGCTCCAGCCCCCTTTAACTCTCACTTCTCTTATGCCCTCTTTGCCTACATTACAAAATCCCCTTTTCCCCCGCTCCTCTAAAAGCACTCATCATTCCTATCAAGATACTTCACTGGATTCTTATCCTTAGTTAAAAGGATTTCAAGTGCATTTTACTAAGCCAGCTTTGAACTCTACCCCCTGCACCCAAGCTGGCAGTGCATTCAGCAATTTTTCCACTGAAACCGAGTATCCCAATTACAGTTTCCAGTCTCTCATACTTTCCAGGCAGTCAAGAGAAAAAGATGCCATCACATCCATCTTGTCCTTACCCATGATGGTCACATCATACTCGATCTGGAAGAGTGCCTCCTGGCTGCACTGCCGCAGGATGTTGAGGGCGTCAGCGTGGGTCATACTGTGCAGAGGGATCCCATCAACACTCAGCAGCCTGTCCCCAATTTTCAAGGACCCTTCCCTTTAAGAAGCCACAGGCAAATTAGTATGTGTGTGTATGTATTTATTTATATTTAGATATATCTTTATATATCTATCTATAGTTCTATATTATCTATATATAAACATATAAGTATATATATTTTTTTTGTGTACAGACATGTATGTGTGTATATATAGGACACATATATTAAAAAGTCAATTACTCTCATCCTGTAGAAAGTGAACACTCATTGGGACAACAGTCTGGGTTATTTATAGTAAAAGGCCCATCATATTAAATTATGAGCATGAGACTAGATAGACTAGCTCGTGCTTTCCAAAACAACATCAGTGATTCATCTGCACAGAACTAACGAAGTGGTTGCCTCTGGAAGAGCAGTTTCTGCTTATAACATCTACACACGGGTCAGCCTGTGAGCACTGGGTCCATCTTCTCTACACACCACAGGTCCCACATCACCTCTGTCATTCCACACAACCAGCAAGAGAAGCCTTGGGGAGGCACCAGAAAGGAGAACAAGGACAAATGTCCAAGAGCATGGTGAGAGCTGCTTGTCTGTTTTGTGAAAGCAAATGCTGAGGGTGTGACATTACCTGTCAGCTGGGCCACCTGGCCTCACGTAGGTGAGCACCAGTGGCCTGGACTTGTGCCAGTCTTCATGGGCTCCCCCTGTAATCAAAATGGGAAAGCTGTAAATCACAGGAGGTTTGAAAGTCTGAATGAGAGTGCTGAGAAAGAAGGGACATTTATCACGTAACAGCTGACACACCTCGAAAGCAAAATGACTGCCCTGGATCAGGCAGTCAGCAGTCTTTGAAGGCTGCAAGAGATACTCTCCAGGACACGTTTTTACTGCTCAGATGAGGTTTATGACATTCCTCTTCTTATTTTCCTGCTTCCCAAATTACCTCTGCCAGTGTTTGTCCCCTCTGCTTTTCACTGGAGAAGCTACTAACCTCTCAACACAAAGCCAAAGCTGTTGCCTTCTTTGTAGAGGGACACTTCTATGGTCTTGGGAATAATGCCAGCACTGCTTTCGGGCACTAAAGGAAGAGAGAAAGACCCAGTTACCCCCAGATAAACTTCTTCCAACCATCCTGCAAAATATATCAAAACTCATCCAAACAGCATTGAAATGAAAGTTCAGTCTAAAATCTATATTGTATCTTCCCTGTCTGGAGGCAAAAAGAGCCCAACCCAGACAAACGAGCCTTCTTCAGAGCCAACCATCATATTTTAGGATGATTTCACCAGCTCAGTGTTGTACATCTCCCCTCAAATTTGTCTTGGTTAATACTCTGACATTCAAGTAAAACCATCTCGTTTATCAACTGGCTTTAATGTGTTCAGCTTTTCTCAAAAGCTTCTGCCACAGAAGGAAACTTATTAAAAAAACCACCAGTGGCATAAGGAATCAAGTCACTGGCTGACCTTAAAGAAAATGAAAATCCCAAATCCTCACTGCAAAAGGTTGGGCTTTTTCCCCTACCTCTCATATTTTGGATTTAAAAAAAGATTAAGTGAATCCTTTAAACTCATCCCAGGGGCAATTCAGTAATTTTATGTTAAATACACAGTACTATTTGTAGAAAATACAAAATGTACAAAAGTAAACAGAAAAAGAAAGAAACTGTTTCTATCCCTTGCCGTCCCCTGCTATTTAATGATTTATTGCACTACTGCAATGAATATGGGACAATTTCTCAGTACTCTCCATCCAGAACTGCACAGGGCATTTCAGCCTGGTCCACTCTGAAAATTCCTAATCTTCTAACCAAGTACAATGAATAGTTGTAAGGATAATCAGGAAAAAAAAAAGACTAAGAACTTGACTTCAACCTATGAAATTTGAGCTGAATGTTGCCCTAGGCACATCCATACTGGCACTTCCCTCAGCTCATGAGGGGGCTTTTGAAGTAAATCTCCTTTCTATCCTCACTGACCACATTGGTCCTCACTGCCAAGCACCCTGAGGCCTTGCAAATGCCCCAAGGGCACCCAAATCAGGGTTAAATTAGCCCTTAAGCTAACTCAAAAGATGTACAGTCAAGACATAGTACTATCCTGAAGGCAGACAGCCCTGGGGACCAGGCTACAGCCTAATAAACCTCCAAAACACTGTCCCCACTTTGCTCCTGCAGCTGTGCACGTTTAACAGAGACACAGCCTAGAAACATTCCAGAAGGGAAAAGCTCATGGCAAGGGAAGGCTCCCAGCTAATGGGTGATACTCAAATACCAAGAAAAGGGTATAAAGCATCCACAAATGACTTCAGAAACCATTCAAGTTCTGTCCTAAGCATCCAAACATGAAGCGCTGCAACAGCCTTTCATAAGATAAGTGGGAGCAGGGACGAAAGAGATCATGCAACACCGTGGCCTGAAAACTAGACATGGACTTGCAAAATTCTTCCAAAGCAGGAAATTATGAAGTGGGGAGAAAATTTCAAACCCACAAGTATGAGCTATTGAATTGCACTGTATTTCTGTTCTTTGCCCAGAGAAAGAGAGGGAGAGAGAGGCAGGTACACATGGCAATAACAAACCCTCACAGCAGATAAAGACTCACAATGAATTGGAACCAAGCAATAATTGACAATTCCCTGTATTTTCCAGATTTTCTTTGTTTGGATCATTCATAAACTGCCCAAATAATGTCATTGGAGAGAAGTTGCTATCTCAGTGTGTTCTTCCTGCTCATTCAGAGCTGAGGACATTTTGCATCACTGCTATTGATTGAGCCATGCAGCGTTGGCACCGCTCCTCAGCTGCTAAGTAGAGTTTATCAGATTCCTGTTAGCCAGGCTTACAGCCACAGAGAAAGGTTAAGAGTGGTCATCTCTAGGAAGCATAAGAACACTGAAAACTTGAGGGACAGTTGGCTTTCCCAAGGCTGTATGCAAAAGCTCACTAACATTTACAGCAGAACAGAGAGGAATGATAGATAGAGATTCATCGAATTCAGATTAGATTCTACCCTCTTTTGGGCTTGACATATTCATTTATATATTCAATACTCTTCATGTAAAGGCGGCAGCTACAGCAAAGCTTCCTATCTGGGGCAAAATGTTTAGATTTCATTTGTTTTGTTTTTCCTGTCATCTTATTTTTAGTTGTTGTATTTCTTCTGCCCAATCATCTTCTGATTGATCTGGGTAACTGAATGACTAATAATTGGGGAGACTGTTTTCACAATGGAAAGACTGCAGTAAGAAACTGTATCGCGGAATTTGTTTTAATCAGCATCATCAATCATCAAAACAAATGAGGGAAGGACACAGAGTCTCACAAGTCAGGACACAAGCTCCTGCCAGGGCCCCTTTGCTGGAAAGCAGATTGGTTCAGTTTCCCTTCTGAAAATACGTAACACTTCAAAGCATCCTGAGGACTAACAGCACTTGTCACAGTTTGGAAAAGAGCATCTGGCAATACACGCTTAAGAATGAATAAAACCTCCTGTAGCCACACTCCAAAAGGGAAAAAGGAAAACAAGCTGAAGCAGCATCAGGAGGCCGATTGGCCTGTGCTACCAAGTCACTCTGAGGCAAGACAGACCTAATCAGCCATCTCCTGCTGGTGTGCATGAACAGGCACCCACTGTGCTGGAAAAAGTGCTCTGTTCTGACTGCACACAGCTCTGCAGCATCCACTGCGCTGCGAGCAGATGAAGGAAACGTCAAAGTGCCGCTGGACATTGCCTTGACCATGGCAGCTAATGCACGAGCAAGTCCATCTGCACCCCAGGACAAAAAGCAGCCAAGAAGAGAGAGCAGTGTTATCAGAGAGGCACCCACCGGCTGGAGGAAGCTCATATTCTACTTCCAGCACTACCCTTTCGCCCACGTTTTTCAGCAGGCTTATGATCTCATCATGCCGCAGCTTGGTCAGGTTAATGCCATTCACTGATTTGATGTAATCCCCAACGTTCAGCTGGTCACTTCTGCAAAGAGAAAAAAAAAAAAAAGCAAAGGTAGCACAAAGTCTCTTCTACATCCAGCCTGGGCTCAGCTGACTGGTAACTGGAGGAGATTCAGAACAAGCCACCAATGCTGGGCTGATCTCAGCTTCTGCTGTCTGATTGCACGTGTCTGCTATCACAGGAAAGTACTAAAATTGAAGCCATCTATCTTCCCTGGTGGCAAGTGTTCAGATCTGTACATACAGCAGCAATCGCAGTGTATGCATTCACAACCTCTCTTTTGTTGCTCAGTTCCCATTCATGTAGAGCAATCAGTCAAAGAAAAGCATACTAAGAGCTGTCTGAAGGAAAAAAATCCAGCAGGGAAAAAGAAAACATCTTTCCTTTTGCCTGTTTTCTGCAAAACTGTTCAATTACTTCTTTCTTTTCTCTGCTTCTTGGAGCCCTTCTTTGCCCATTCCATTTCTGAGCCAATAACATGACTTACACACTCAGTATTCAGAACAGATACAATATTAAACCACTTAGCTTGATCAAGATGTATTGTACCATGCAGCTCTCCTGACAAGGCTGCCTAATTTCACAGAATCCCAAATATCCCTACACAAAATCTCAGAGCATAATTGCACAGAGCATAGGAAATAACTCAAAATAGAAGACGTTCTACTTACTGAAGCAATAACTTTGCATTCTGGGGCACTTGAAAAAAGGGAGTCAGGTGCCAACTACTTTAATTATAACTCTATTCATTCAGTAGCTGGAACATGCAACTATTCCTCTCCAGTTTTGTTGTGTTCTCTGCACCCCATTTCCATTTCTCACCTTGCAGCCAGTCCTCCTGGCCTCAGATTGGACACTCTTGGCTTTCCATCTTTGTCTGTGCCACCTGAAATGGTTAACCCAAGGGTACTTCCTTCCTTCTTAATCAGCTCGACAATGGTGACCCCTCTGAACTCCTCTGAAAGATCAGGAATAAAGACAAACATCTCAGTGGAAGTCACATTCCTCCCAACCACAAGGACACCCTTTTGCTACAGGTGGTAGGAAAGCAAACCTGGCATGGTTTGTACAACCATCATGAAGAGAAAGCCTCAGTCTATTTAAAATTAAGTTGTGAAACAGAACTGTGTCCTGGTAGACCCACAGCAGTGTTTGCATGCAGGGCTGGCAGGCAGGATCAAGGAAGATAAGGCAGAGGAGTGAGGGCTTGTGAGAGAATAAAAACCTTGTGTTTCAAGGTGCTGGAGGCAGTGGAAGAATTCAAAACCAGGATGATTAGATCTCAGCAATGGTCCACAGAGACCATATCAGGAATTATGTTTGATATAGAGTGGGAGGGTGTTAACAGGGTTACACAAGAGCCAGTCATGGTTACAAAGTAGAAGGATGATGTGGACCTGCAGTAGCTGCCTGGATGGACAAAATAGGGTGGATCTTAAAATATTGTGATTAGAAACATATCATGAGACATCAATACAGTTGGGTGAGGGAATGAGCTCCTGCTATCATCAGGGGAAGGAAGGGGACACACGATCTTCATGTTTTCACAGCAGTTTGCACATCCATCTGCATCTGGTCCAAGTCAAACTCCCTGTTACCCACCTCATCTCCGGATGGAACTGACACAATTCACTTTTACAACATGACTTGTTCCACATGCACTGCTTGCCATAATTCCTATGTCCAGGTTTAGGGCATGCACACCCCATGCCTGCTGCACCAGTACTGCTTCTATGTGTGCCAGAGGCAGCATATATTTTACCTTGCTCTAGGCCAAGAGAACATTCTTGTCTGTCCAGCACCTACACATAAGCCCAACTTAGTATCAGTTTTGACCCCATCACAGCTCTTGTCTAGATTTAAAAAAACCCAGGGTCCCTAAACTATTCCATGTTCTGGATTTGGCATGGAGGAGGGCAGTAGGTGAGCAGGAGAGCCAGCTCTGGCCCAAGGAAAGACCAAGAGCTCTGCAGACTTGTCAGAAGGCAGCTTTGCGTTACTCTACATGACAGATCTCACACTCTTTGCTCAAAGGGGGACTATATGGGGGACTGTGGGGCAAATAGGATGACTTCCACACCTTGCCACCTTCCACACCTTAGAGCCTCCTCTAAGAAGTGTTTACACAATTTGTCTGCAACATCCATCCATTTTCACTATCTTCCACAATTTTAGAAGAAGAAACCAGCCACCATCACACAGGGCACCTTTCTCCAAGGCTGTGCAGGAGAAGGTGGTGATGTGCATTGGCAGGACAAAATAAACATCAGTCCCACAGATGTGGACTAAAATCCATGCTGCAAATGGCCCAGAGGATTGTTTGCACAGCAAACCTCACCAGGCTTAAATGAGATGCTCTGTTTAAAGAGGTAACATTTTAAACCTCTTGCATACTATGATTTCCAGAGCAAGGCAGGACCGCTTAAATAGGATATTGACACAGGAGATCCATGCTGGTGAGGGCTTCCCCCCTCCATCCAAAATAGGGTGTCATTTGGCACTGACGTGGTCCTGTATAAAGTCACCATGACTCCAGAAATTGCACCTCACTTACAGTCCTACCATACACTACCTGTTTTGTAAAGCACTTCCAAGAATCATCTGTGCACTTGATTAATGTGAGCAGGACACCTCTTTGCAATCTAGCGCCAGTCTGGCAGGCGTTTAAGCACTGCTGGGCACCCATTTAATGTGGCACTGGCAGCTCATTGTAAAAATGTCAGGTCTATAATACTTCTGCTCTTTAAACTCAGTTTTGATCCCTCGCCAACTGCAGTAACTTAGTTTTCAATTTACCAACCCGGGATCCCAGGGGCTGCCAGCAACTCGGGGTGTGCTCCCCGCCATGCTGGAAGGAGTACCATCCGGCACTATCCCGCACATTTCCTCTCAACTACAGACATGACTGATCAACACAGATGGTGCCACAAGGGGAGATTATTAGCTCTTCAACGGGGTTTAATTTTGATCCTTGATAAGTGTTTAAAATGAGAACTCCCAGAGTGCAATTACCCCTTGTTATGGGTTCAAGGAGAAATCATTGCTCCAAAAAAAGGCAAATCCCTGAGATTAATTGATCAAGGTAAGAGATAAGGGATTACGACCAATGCCTCTATAAATCTACTGCCATTGTCACAGGCACACACAGATGTAAAAGTGACCTGGTTAAGGAGGATCTGGTCCTTCAAGATATAGAGCCTTTAAGTGCCATAAGAGAGTAGTCTTGGATTTCTTCTATTGGCATACATGCTTGAATTTTGCTGCTCAAAGCATATCAGGGCAGGAAGAGCACACCTGCATTTTGTTCTCCCCATTGAGATGCCTTGAGCTGGGATTGCTGGACGGACTGGTTCTTGTGAGTCTCTCCCCACCAGGGCTGTGGTACAGTGGTATGTTGCAGAAACCCCAGAGGATGCAGAATAGTCCCCAGAACTACTGTTAAATGACGAAGCAATAGCAAAATTGCCTTCTTTCCTCCCCATGCCATAAAACACACTAAATCGAACCTGTGACTGGGTCATTAACAGTCAGAAGTAAAAATCAAGGCTTTCCTGGGAAAGAGATGAGTTGTTCAGAGCAGCCCATCCAAACCTGCTGGCAGACAAAGCCCAGCATCAATACAGGCAAACATGCTACCATTTCTCCACTTCCTCATCTGCCCCTCCGGGTGTTTCTGCACAGGAAGGTTTATCTCACACAAAAATTTGCTACGACTGATTCAATGTCAATATAAACTTAGTCACACCTGAGAAATACAAAGTTTGCCAGACACTGCCAGTTACCCTTTCTGCCCAATGAGCTCAGCTATGGGAAAGGTTCTTCCCTCTCTCCTTTGCTGCTGTTTTCTTCTTTGTGAGCACCAGTCCAGTGCAGGAATCAGTCCAGTGCAGGAATCAGTCCTTTCCCAGCTCCCTGTAACCACCATCAAGTGCTCCACACAAGAGAGGGATTGCACCAGTGACATACTACTCACTGAGACCACCCATTTCTGCCCTCCAGCAAACGCCTTGCTGATAGATGCAAAAAAATTAGCATTTTGAGGAGATTTACCCATTTTAGGGGTATTTGAGTAAAGTGTAATGGATGCCCCAATGTTTTGTAGCAGGAGCTGAACCCCTTCTTTACCTGGGATGCTTTGCCTCCTGGAGACCAGGGCTGCGTCCATCCCACCAGAGTCCTTGCTCCCCTTCGAGTAAGGGCCATCGTCTGTGAGCAGAGCAAACACAGAAGCCGAAATTAATGCCAAAAGCCACAAACAACTGAATCAAAGCACTTTAAACATTTGTCCTGGTGACACTGGAATTGGGACGACATCTGTATGAGAGACTTTAGGCAAGAAAAACCATTATCAACCATGGCTTTGCACTGTGCAGTGCTGGCCATTCCGCCTTTTGGAGAGGGAGGGAAAGAAACAAGAAGGCAATAACATTATCTGATTTATTCTTCTTGGAACTAATCCGTTAGGAGAGAACAAAATTCCCTTACTCCTGTAATTATGTGGAACAGCTGAGGACAGAGAAAGCTATGGCATTAGTCTCAAGTTTTAAGCCTGTCATTATGCTTGTGAAGAAACTTATAGTCTCTGGAAATGGAGTTATACATCAGGACACTAACAGGGCACTAAATCACTATACTTGAATGAAATTGCCTATTCTTATAGATCCCATTATTTCAAAGTCACATTTTCCTGCTGCTGTTCCAGCCTCTGTACAATATAGAGAGCACCTTTTCTTAAGTGATTTTTAAAAAAAAAGTCAAAGAGAGAGTACTATTATGCACTGTAACTGCAACACCCAACATAAGCTGAAATTTAAAGCATCTAAATATCTTTGTATTTTCCTATTGGAAGATTCCTACAGTTATCACAGAACTTATTTGCAGAGATCTAAAGATCTCATTGCCATCCACCTCAAATGTCTATTTTTATGGCATTTCCTAAAAAGCTGATGCTTTTTCAATCAGTAATTTCCAGTAACCATGTAGTATCACATAACTCCCATTCTCTGAGGCCTCAGTGACCACATTCCTAGATTGCCATTCCCAGTTTTTCAATAGCTGTAAGGTTTGGAAGTTGTACATGGCAGTATAAATATGGGACGCTAAAAACACTATCCCATCAATTCCTGTTCCCGGCCTTTAAGTTATGTTTAAGTTACAAAGAAATTTTTGTCTGGCTTCATACAAAGTGAACAACTTTTGTTCAGTCCCATGCCAGGAACCAAAGGCAGAGAGGAACCAAACCCAATGTTCAGTTGCTGGCAGCCCACTTTCTCCACAAACAGAAAAATGATGATGTAAATTGAACCACATGTTCAAGTTCAGGAGCTTGAACATTTAAAAAAAATGAAATAAGCTTCCACCTAAAGTAATTTCAAAAAAAAATAACAGGAAAAAAAATTATCCAGTGTTAATCCTGTTGCCCCAGCTAAAGTAACTTCATAAGTTGACAAAATTCACTAAAAAGTTTTGGCTGAGTTAAATCTGCACTTTCAAGCACAAAAAGCTGAAAAATAAACACTATTTAGTTTTTCAGCCCAAATTTTGCAGCCCATAGAAGGACAATGTAGATACCCAGACCCCGGACTCTTCTCATAAGTCACTTTAAATGTTTTTTCATCACCACTAAACTGAAGTAAGAAGCAGCACTTGGCCCTGGAGCATCATCAAGCTATGCCAAGCCACTGCTGTTAAAATACTTTAACCTTGGTACCCAAACATTCACCTCTGTGAAACAGGGGAATAAAGCTCTACCTTTCAAAAAATAAGAGGAAGAACAGGTAGGGTAAAACAGCACTGTCCTGGCCACGGAGATCTTCGCAGCATGACAATGCCAACAGTGAAAGCAGCAGCACTTGGCTGCAAATTATACCAAGCACCAAGGTGGGCCACTAATTTCAGACAGGTGCTGGTGTATCCCGGAATCACTCTTAGACCAGAAGGCTTGAACATGAGATTTGCATTTTTAATAGCAATGGCTCCTTGGGTGATGGGGAGGCCAGGGTCAAGGTTAATCTAGGCTTAATGACTTTGGAAAGAAGTTTAATTTAGTTGGGACAGTTTAGCTCCAGCATTCAATTAAAAAAAAAAAAGTCCTATGCCAGCTCTTCTTCAGTAGTTGTTTGATAGGGCTACAAATTCAGAGCTTTCAATCTCTGC
This sequence comes from Neodrepanis coruscans, assembly GCA_013400695.1. Classification (NCBI taxonomy): domain Eukaryota; kingdom Metazoa; phylum Chordata; class Aves; order Passeriformes; family Philepittidae; genus Neodrepanis; species Neodrepanis coruscans. Next base: position 146,568 of record VYZS01036497.1, read on the forward strand.
CACTGTTGGCCATGTTCATCTTATTTTCTCTCTTCAGAAGACCTGCCCAAATACTGCCTTACCTTCTGTCACCCCATCCCTTGCAGAACTGCAGAGTCAGATTAACAGGGATGGCTTGGGAGTATAAAGCAAGGTGGCACTTCCCAGAGGAGCAGCAGAACAATACTGATCCCGCTACTCTCTGCCCACAACACTCAGCCCAACAGCTACAACCTCCCTGTACATCTTTCCTGAAAGCAGCAGCGGATTGGAAGAGGAACCCCAAAGCTCAGGATACCCAGCACAAGGTTGGTTTTTCAGCAGTAGAGGTAATTCTGCAAAAGGCACCTGAGACACTCTGGGCTGGTGCCTCCCAATGGCACTGGAGCATCAATGTGCCTTTGGTCACACAGGACACTGCGGATGGTGAGGACACCCCAGCATGCAGCTGCCTTCCACATGAGAACATTGCTGCCAGCTCTGACCCCAGGTAACATGCTCAAGGAAGCAACGTTCTGCTGCAGATGGGATCCCTGCATTCCTGGGAAACCACGGAAGATGGTCTGAAGCCAACTCCATAATCTGCTGGCAAACTATAAGCAGTGAACCATCTGTTTCACATAAACACACTGCGCTGGACCAGACAGCCACCAGCACCCTTCTGCGCTACATCTCCCCATCACAACACCAATCAGTGTTGATATGAAACCCCAGTTCACTACTGGTTACCCTCCCTACCCCAACAGTTGTTGGCAAACACACCTCGGCTTCCCTTTCAGGAAGCAGCCAGGTTGCCTGTCCATTAACAACAGCTTCCACCACCAGCCAAGTGGCCAAGAGCAGTGACCCAACCAACAGCCGCTGCCAGCAATTAGAAACTCCCCCCACCCTGCACCATCCCATGCTGCTCTGCTGACAGCCCTGTCAGCTGGCAAGTAATCAGCACCACAGCTCCCCTTCCTCCATTGCTTCTCCCTTCCAAACTCAGTTGATTATGTGAAAAATGTTTGGGTTTTTTCATTCATTATCTGGCTAAAGTGTTTGAATAGGAAAGGAAGCTGCCACACGCCGCCTCCTGAAATGGGAATTGGCATTTGCTTCCATGAGCATCCCCTGCCGCGCAGAGCTTTGTTCATTTGCAGCCGATTTCCTGCTCTGCCACTCAAGCTAGTATTAATGGAGTCACTTTCTTATGAGCTTCTTTTTTATATTGTTGTAAGGGCTATTTTGTTTTTTAAAAAAGGAACTCCTCCTCTTTGTGTTCTGTTATTTCCCCTGCCTAGCACAATGTCAGTTCAGAGGTGAGGCTGGTAACCAGCCTGATTGCTGTCGGCCCAAATCACTGCACCAACCCAAGCACTGAAAATTCATTAGTCTCTCTACTCCCCAAAACTGGGAAAATAACTCTTTTTTTTTTTAATCCTGCACAGGCTCTTTTTGCAAGCAACCAGTGCAGGAGCTATTAGAGTTGTATTTTTCAAGCTTTTTCTCCCACACCAAGAGGGCCAGAAATTTCCAAAAAAAAAGATTGTGTAATTGATGGTTTTCAAGCAGCGATGTTAATGCTGGCTTTAGATCTTTCAGAAAAGCTCACCAAGTACGTAAGACCCTCAATAAAACTAAGAGGGCAACACTTTCCATATATTGATCCCATGGGAATCTGTGACAACACAGAAAAGTTCCTGTAAGTATTCAACAGTAGTTTTTGCTCTTTCTAATGGCTTACTAACACCAGGGAGAGAAGAGCTCCCAAAACCCTAGACCGTCACACAGAGCTCTGAATTCTCCTTCCCTGTAACTGCAGTACCTTACAATGATAATAAAGAGATAATCCCTATCTTTTTCCCTCAAAAACAAACTGGATAGATGAAAGAGTAGGAAAAAGCTCCTTGCTTTAGCTGAAGTGCCAGGGATGGAAAGAAAGGAAGGTTAAGGTAAGCTCCACTATCTCTGTGAGTACAAGAACCAGTATCTCCTGACAGCAGTTAGGTGTCAAGCCAAACTCTGTTAAAGGGGAAACAAAAAAAAGCTTCCTTAGAAAGAGCACTAATTTAGAAGTTAATTATCCCTGCCTGTGGGGGGAAAAAGGAAGGGGGGGGGTTTCATTTAGAAGAGTTATTAGTCTATGTTATTAGCAGAGATCACCTCTTAATGAAAAACAGCATTGGCTACATAAGATTCTGTGAAAATTAGCCTTGTTGTCCACAAGTTGTTCAGATTCCTGGATCGTTTTAAGACAGTTCCTACAGAGAAAGTGCATTAATCTTATGGGAAGACCAAAAGGTAAAACCTTCTATTTGGTTAATGGAAAAAAGACAGTTAGAGATAGTTATTTTGCTATAGGGTAATTGCACTCCTTGTTTAGAGAAATGAATACTAAACCAGTAAAAAGAACCAAAAGCTGTTCATGCTAAGGCAAGCCAGGATTTTTTTTCTAGAACAAAAACATGAGGCTGGAAGCAGAAATCCAAATTACTAAAACCAAGTACAACTTGATCCATTTTGAGGAGACTTATTTCTGTAAATCAAGGAAGACATTTATCTGTAGTCAGGCAAAGAGCATCCAAGGGTACATGAGCGTGGGTCAGGCAGCCAGTGATGATTCAAACAGTGGCCCTGGAGCTGGTCTCCAAGGCCTGGGATTTTAAAGAACTCCGAGTGCCTGAAGACACAGACATGTACTTCAAAAAACAGCCTATAATCATCCAGGCACTTAATCGCCTTTAAAAATTTGAGATATTACTAGAAGGAGGGGAGGGGAAAAGTTACCAATCCATGCACAATTGTTCTGTATCTGAAATTGGTGTTTAGCTCCCAAATGGCATGGCCTGGCCAGGGGTTGGACCATCATCAGAGGACAGTAACACACTCCTTCCCACCTCTCCCCAGGCTGACCCTCTGCATGGCATCACACCCAGTGGCATCTTATGCACCATTAATGGATCTGGGTTTGATTGCAAGGCTGTACACAAACGACCCTCAAGCACATCCCCCTAAGGGCAGTTTGGGTTATTTTAGAATCGTCACAGCACGTAGGAGACGGCTGTGTCAGCTCTGCACGAGAGCAGCACAGCGGTGGCCTTCCATCTTCAAAGCACTTAACCTTTAACACAGGAGACAAGTACATCCAGAGAGGCGAGGACAGGAAAACAAAAAGCCCATTGAACACTGTTACAAGCAGATTGCATGATTTCCTCAAGCTACTTAATTACAGAGTCCATGGTGGAGCAAGAGCTCCTCCCATGTTTCTGCTTCAGGCAAGAGACTGTTTGCATGAAGCATCCCACCTTCCCCAAGACCTCCTCAGCAGGTGGCTTGAATTTTCTTCTGCTCAACTAAATTCACAGCTCCTTAGGCCCTCGGAAACTTCTAAATGAGTTCCTTAAGGCCTGTACGGATGTTCAGTTCTTTTCCCATTTCTAGAAATGCACTGCATTGTCTCCATATTGTTGAAGAAAATAACTAAATAGAACCCAAACAAATGGATGAAACACATCTGTCAGTGATCTCCAGACTGTTTTTCCTAGAATACTGCAAAAGTTGAGCTAAAGCATGATCCTGCCCTACACAAAACTAACCCAAGCATACACCAACAACTACACTACATCCTTAGGCAAGATAGCCCATGCTCCTGTGAAGTGCTTAGAACAAGAAAAAAGAAAGTCTCTTTTGCTTTAGGATTCCGCAGCACAATTTCATTATCATCACACTGATTTTCACTTTTTGCATCAACACCACCCCCCCCGAAAAAAGAACAAAAACAATGACCTTCAAAAGGCCCAGTGTTTTACAGCTTTTTTTCCTCCATGATTTGGTGTGGGGCTTCTGGAAGTATACCAGTGAAAAACCCAGAATCCATCATAGATCTTTTCCCTCCATCAGCACAGGGCACCCTCTATGGGACGCTGCCAAAGCACTAACTCAAGCAGGGCTTTGAAATGTTTTTTACCTTCCTTTGCATCAGGGAGGTTAAAAAATTTCCCCTTCACCAGCGAGCTCAGACTCGAACAGACCAAATTATTTTGGGAGCAGCTCCTCCCTAATTTCATAAATACATGTATCAACAAATCTGGTACAAATGGCAGAGGCCACCCGTTGGGAAGAAGAGCCTCATATTTGCTCCTTTGCTGGCAAAAAATCCCCTCCCAGCATAAACTCAGGAGGTATCCGGAGACAAATGAGCATTTGGGGATATTTTTTATCAAAAATTTCTTAGTGAATATCCATAAAAAAGAGCCATGCTGTACAATAACCACACTTGCTGGAAACAAAGTCCTTGCCCCAAAAACAGCAACTGAGCTTTCTCCCATTTTCCCAGATAATTCTGGAGAAAAAAGCATTATCAACCTGCTGCAAGTCCTTGTGCCAGCCCTACTGCAACGATAGTGCACTCCCAACTCCAGACTGGGTATGTGCTCTACCAACTGCAGCTTCTTGTTTTATTAGAAGTTGTTGTGGCAGCTCCTTCATCCATTTGTGCAGTTGTTGCTCCTGGCACCTGAGTCAGGAAGAACTTGTCCAAACTTCGAGGTATTTCCAAGAGGAAGTTGTGCTTCTTAATTTCCTCTCCTTGATAGACAGAGCATGAAATTCATCTCCCCACATCCTCCACTTCTTTCTTTCTTTTCTTCTAAAGCCTGTATTCATTCACCTACCAACCCTTCTCAGGCATGTATAATTTCATAACCACCTGCAGCTGTATTCACAGGAATCAGATCTATGAAAGACATAATAGCCTATTGTTCAACAGAAACTCTGTGCTTTGTTCTTCTGTTTTTTCTTTTTAATAAGAAGCCAAAATTACTTTTAAAGGATTATTTTTTTCCAAGCAATCATTTTCAGACAAAATGCTGTAGATAGTTATTTGCATAGGAGTAGCTTTTATGGGACCAAGATATGAGCCAGAATATGTCCCTGTTACCAAGCAGGTTGGCTTCCAAGGGACACCAGAGTGTATGTCTTACCCACTGCAAGCTCTAAGCGGATACATAGCACTGATGGAAGAAGATTCCTGCTTCTCATGAAGATGTGAGAAGAGTTTCTGCATTTAGTAAACAAGTAGATGATCTACTTTGGTGTGTGTGTGCATGCACAAAGCATATTCAAGTTGGCTCTGCAGAGAAGCCAGGCCTTGGAGAGATTTAACCCACATCGACTTCCACAGGATATTAAACACCTCACAAGGACTGATCCAAGTCCCATTTGATAAGAATAAATGCTGGACCTGGCTTGCAGTGCCAACATCTGGTACTCCTCATGCTTTCATTAAATACATAGTATTCCATTAAAAAGCATAAAAGGGAAGAAATGAAAAAGACATGATTTAAGAATCTGCAGTCAACCTGCCAATACAGTCATGTCTTTTATATACCAGAGCCATCACTACACTGCATTTTTGCTTTGGAAGCCAGCAGAGAATAACCTTATTTATCTAATCAACAGATCTGAGGGAGTGTGTGATTCAGGACCTGGAAACACTCCTTAATTTCCACTCAAGCTGTACTGAGACATGGAAGAAAACATACTTGAAAGAAGTGAGTAGAAATTTTTATTAAGTTTAGTTCCTTCTTTTTTTCCCCTGGTTTTCTAAGAAAATTAACTTCACATGCTGTGTGTACATCCATACATCTATTGTCCTGTTGCACTTCTGGAACCCAGTGGCCAATATCCATCAACCTTGTGGGGAGAGAACACAGCCTGAAAGAGGATTATAGTCTTGCAACTTTCAATAAAAATGTGTTTTGAGTAGAAAAGCCTCAAATTATCGCTCTCAAAAAAGCAAAGAGCTGTTGTGCAAACCAACTCTAGATCAGCTTCACTACTTGTTTTCCTCTGCATGGGAGGTATGAGACCAAGGGATACTGGATGCAAAACTGTTGAAAATAAGTTCCCTTTTGGTCTTCTGCTCACAGAGGAGTTTTATGCTGTTTTTCTGAAGTAGCCTGTGATTTCGGTTTTTTAATTTAAAAGTATCAGGGATGACTCTTTCTCCATTCTGGTGAGGATATGCTTTTGTGCATTAAGTCAGGCTTATTAAGAGCTTCTTGAAGGATTGCATAGGCTGGATCTTAAGCACAAATAGCTATTCCCAAACAAAACCCAAGCATCTTCACTTTTATCCTTCTCTTCCAAAAAATCCTCTAAAAAATCCATACCAAGAAGATCTATTTTCACTCTGTGAGTCCTCTCCAGTTCATTTTTCTTAAGTGTTCTCCAGCAAGATCTGAATTTTTAGTGTTAAAGAAAGACAGAAAGGGATAGAGACTTCCCCTTCTGCAATCCCTCTAACCCTCCCAGGCATTTTCAGACAGCTTCATCAGTTTATAGTTATGAACGACCCAGTGGCAGAGGAGTGTCTCACCCCCTTTCAGGTCATTTGTACACACACAGAGCATTCACAGTAGTTATGTGCACAAGAGACAATAGCGCAGAAACCAACTCAATGAGATTATTATTTCTCAAAGGTTCTAGTGCCTGAAATGATGTTATTAAAGTTACATTTTCCAGTCAATCTGGCAATTTCTCTCATTAAACAGCATAGATGGTACTGGGGAGAGTCCAACACTAAGCTGGAAAGATGAAATATTGCTGATTTACTGATTGTGTTATCTGAAGAAACTACCTTTCAAAAGTAAAAATTAAAGAGGAATAAGATACGTTTTCAGAATAAAAATGAAGTTTCATTATAGTTATCCAACTTAGCAATTGTAATATAGTGAGAAATGACCGATAAAGTCTAACATCATTCCTAGGGAAGAATTCCTCGCTAAATACAACTGGGATTATTAATCTATGGAGCAGGCAGCAGTAAATCCCAGCTGGCAAGGGAAAACAATTCTCCCTATTAACTCTATGTAAGCTTCCAAACTTTTTCTTGAATATGAAGGTGGATAAGAAACACAGCCTGATGAATCCAAACCCAGAGGACTTTCCTTCTTTCAAGTACCAAATGCCATGCTAAGTGACTATGGAGTGAAATCAAATAAAAAAGACAGCTCTATTGTGGGTTTTCAATCAAATGAAATTAAATACTG